>JALAZF010000516.1:3000000-3262500 GCA_022829125.1 Lathyrus tuberosus
TCCAACCTCAATATCACTTTAGCAAGGGGGTGCCCCTCAAAGGAAGGATCAGCCAACTGGCTCATAGTAGGCAAAGCAAAACACCTACAAACCTTCAGTTGACGCTCCCCAAGGGAAATGGTCGAAACCTGCCGAGAAAGAATGCGACAGGAACCCAAAATGGAGAAACCAAAAGGACCAAAATGACCAAAATGACCTTGACTTGAGATAATGATCATATGATCTTCAATGGACTTGAATTGAAACCATAGACATCTTAAGCCAATCTTCCACTCCTAATGAGCCCAAAGGAGAAACAATTGCACCATATTTTATATCTTGGATGTACAGTGGTTAGATGAATCTTGATGCAATGGGAATGCACAAACTCAAAATTACAAGCAACAAAACACAAGAAAAATGGTAAGATAGAAGAAAAAAGCGAGATCCTTGGGAAAGCAACCCAAAGAGAAATCTAAATCATTGGTCCTCATGCTCCAGACCTATGATTCACCATGCTTGGAGACCAACGCTAATGGGATAGAATGATGAACGAATGATCTGAATGTTAGGGTGAAAATGAAGGTATGACAGTCCTCAAGAGTTTCAAATCTACACACCGATTTTGATCAACATCAATCGCCTCCACCAAGTTCTCGCGACACACCATTCTTGCCCGAGTGTCATGAAAAAACAAATTTTGGTCAAGATCAGCAGAAGGATTATGAATATCTTTGTAACTCATAACCTCTGTATTGGTATGTGCCCCTATAGTTGTCACCCCAAGGGATCAAATAAAACATATAGTGGTGGAGTTTGTAAGAGAAGAAAGGCCGCCAAATAGAAGCGAATTCTAAGGTGGGAAATAAGAACAAAAGTTCATTTGAAAGCCAATCTATCTTTATATAAGAGAGCGAGCCAAGCCAGACAGCGATCTAGGTTACAAGAGAATATGTAGATGAAATACAATGACACTTAAGTGGACTCAAACACCCTAGTAAAGGTAGCATACCCTAGCCTACAAAGTTAGAGCCATATGTATTAACTCCTACAAAGTGACGTGGCAATAAGACTGGCATTTAATGCGCATGTCTCCCACTTTCTTTACAACCAACTTCTAGAAATTTCCACGACTATTAGTGGCCAACCCAACATTACACGGGCAATACAAATTCAGAAAAAATTTCTGTGATGGCATGTCTTGGGGGCAACTATTCTGGACCGACCAAAGTCCCAATAAAAGGGGGCTCACTTACTATTCTAAAGAAATGCTAATGATTACTTGATCTAGATATATATACTCCTATATGTGTAAAAGTTAAGGAGTTCACACTTTTCTTACTTCAACCTACCCCTTTTTAGTCTCATTCACTGATTTAGGCATTGTAATATTAACCTAACAGGTTCACTCTGCATTCAAGAACTACAGAGACTTGCAGTACCATA
The DNA here is from genome assembly GCA_022829125.1 of Lathyrus tuberosus. Lineage (NCBI taxonomy): Eukaryota > Viridiplantae > Streptophyta > Magnoliopsida > Fabales > Fabaceae > Lathyrus > Lathyrus tuberosus. Next base: position 3,001,426 of record JALAZF010000516.1, read on the forward strand.
TCAAAACACTGCTACAAAAAACATATACAATAACAGTTGAAAAAGGAATAACATCATGTGTGACCTGCCGTTGTTACGTAGGGTGTGGTTGTATATGCGCTACTTACAATTATGGTCTTATGACTGTGGTAGAAAACCTGAACGTGCACGATATATCATCACGATTAATAACCAAACCGTTGTCATATATAAAAGGCCACAGGTTCAATTCCCAGCGCATTTTAAGTATATAACTACGGTCTTCTATAACAACTGTGGTTATTGTACATGCCAAATATATTTGAAGCCAAGTTGTGTAGTCGGCCAAGATTAAGTATAAACTAGACTATGATACCAAGAAGGGTCGAGCAATACAGAGACCTAGGTAAGTATCTTCTATAACCCAGACCAGTCACATAACCCGACCCCCATCAGCCGAGCTCCTATGAAGTCGAGTACAGACCCCATCAACCCGGTACTTACACCGGACATGAGCTCAACCGGCATACCAACAGTTGTAACGGTGACGGCGCATCAATGCGGATGTTACCAGAGCTTCAAAGCCTATATTCATGAAGGGGAGTTACAACAATGATGGCCATGTAACGTCAGAAGGCCAAGAGACTTCTCTTAATGGCATATCTTAATGGAAGACTATAAAAGGGGCTCCCACTTAAGGGTTAAGCAACACATAGTCATATTGAGACATTACACAGCACAAGTATAGCTCTCAAATCCCCAAATATCCCTCACAATATAGACAGCGTAGCTCTTCTTGTCCAGGACAAGGGGAATTAACACTTTTGGTGTATCTAACCATTTTTGGCTAGAACATTTGGCGCCCACCGTGGGGCCAGGTAAAACTCTCCCAGACTACACCTTACACTAACAACATGTCCTCTGAAGGAGATCCTCCTGACATGGCTCAACTGCTAGCCATGATGGAGGCCATGCGTCAGCAGAGTGAGACGCTGTAAGACATCATACAAGTTCTACAACAATAAAGTCAGACTGAAGACGACTGTGAGGAGGAGGTTCTCGTGCCACAACCTCTTTCTCAAGAGATATGGGATGACCACATCCCGAAAAAATTTAAAGCACCATCACTAACCTCTTATGATGGGAAGAGGATCCTCAGGAACATGTTATTGCCATTAACAATCAGATGGCCGTAGTTGCCCCTTCGTATTCACTAGAGTGCAAGCTCATGGCTAATACCTTTAAGGATGTAGCTCTAAGATGGTACATGAGCCTTCCTCAGATCTCCATCGTAAGCTACCAAGACTTGACTAAGAAGTTAGTACAACACTTTTCGGCAAGCAAGTGCCAGAAGGTGTCCACGACCACACTGTTCAGTGTTCGACAGAAACAGTCAGAATCACTACGTGAGTACCTGGCTCGATTCAATGAGGAAACCCTTAAAGTATCTCATCCAAACCAAGAACTATTTGTGGGAGCTTTTCAACATGGACTACGAGTCGGATAGTTCAATAAGTCGTTAGCTCAGAAGCCGGCTATCAACATGGATGAGATCACAACTCGGGCTGAGTGTTACATCAAAGGAGAAGAAAGTAACCAAGAGAAAAAAGCCCGAGACAGCAGTGAAAAGGCAAAGAGCAATGAAGAGGCATCAAATAGTAGAAAGGAGCATCCTCGGGTAGCTATGCGCGAGCGACATGCTCCCAGACCATACAGACAGTCATATGAGCCGGACAGAGACCTCACGCCATTGAATGCAAGCAGGGGAGATATCCTTAAAGAATTTGGCCATATGAACCTGTTACTGGAGCCTCATCATCCCAAAAGAGCCAACGCTATCATGGGAAGGCAACCTGAGGCTTGGTGTAATTACCACCGTATACGGGGACATCACACCGAGGACTGTCAACAGCTGAAAAAAAAATTGAAGCTCTAATCCAGAGAGGTAATCTCTTGGCATATGTGAAGGATTCTCAACCATAAAATAATAAGAGAAGTCCCCGCTGAGACGATCCGGGACTAGAAAACTCAGCTTGGAAGAAGAGTTCAGATGCCGAAGAGGGTCACGAGACAAAGACAGCTCGACACACGCTAAACACCATCGCTGGAGGGTTTGCTGGTGGTGGAGAAACAAGTTCGGCCAGAAAGAGATATGCTAGGGCAGTCATGCATATCGACCAGAGATCTCTAGAGAAACCGGAAGGAAACTTAGATGTCTTAACATTCTCAAAACGAGACGCCAAAGGAGTACTAGCTCATGAAAATGATACCGTGGTTATTAAAGTACAAATAAGAGACTGGAGCGTAAAAAAGGTATTGATAGACCCCGAAAGCTCAGCCGACGTACTGTATTGGGATGATTTCAGAGGAATGAGGCTCGATACAACCGAGTTATTACCATTCAAAGGCAGTCTAGTAGGATTCTTGGGAGAACAGGTGCAGGTGCCCAGGCACCTAGCGTTACCGACCACCTTTAGCAACACGACTAATGCGAAGACCGTCCGAGTGAGGTACTTGATAGTCAATGCTGCTTCACCCTATAACATCATTATAGGCCGACCATCATTCAACGCCCTGGAAGCTTCTCTTTCAACTCTGTATTTGACCATGAAATTCCCACTCGGAGATGGCCGGGTTGGTATTGTCAAAGGCAACCAGGGGCTGGCGAGAAAGTGTTATAAGGATAACCTAAAGTTGAAAAGAAAGGAACCTGTATGAGAATCAGATCCCAAGAATACCCTCAAAGTTCACCTGGTCGACATAGACCCACGTGATGATTCAGTTGAAGAAAACATAATACCCAACGAAGAAACATAGCAAGTCCAGATTGGGCACCTACCGTCCCATGTTACACACATCAGAGTCAACTTGTCCCCCGAAGAGGAGAAAGAGATCGTTCAAACACTAAAAGACAATGTGGATCTTTTCAAATGGAAACCTTCAGACATGCCAGGAATAGATCCCAATTTCATGTGCCATCACTTAGGAATCGATCCGGATATCAAGCCAGTTTCCCAAAGGAAAAGAAAGGGTGGTGATGAAAAGAGGAAAACAATTGCAGAGGAAGTCGAGAAGCTGTTACAGGTCGGTTTCATCAAGGAGATCAAGTATTCGACCTGGTTATCCAACGTGGTGATGGTAAAGAAGAAATATGAGAAATGGCGAATGTGTGTGGACTTCACAGAACTCAACAAGGCGTGTCCTAACGATCTGTATCCAATGCCAAACATTGACCGACTGATAGATGCTACGTCTTGGTTCTGTTTGCTCAGCTTTATGGATGCATACTCCGGATACAATCAGATCCGGATGAATCCAATAGATGCACCAAAAACTGCCTTCATGACACATCAGAGCAATTATTATTATGAGGCCATGCCCTTTGGACTCAAAAATGTTGGGGCTACTTACCAGAGGCTGATGGATAAGGTGTTCGCTACTCAGATAGGTAGAAATATGGAGGTCTATGTAGATGACATGGTTATCAAGACAAGCACAAACTGGTCACATGTAAAGGATTTAATAGAAACCTTTGCATCCATAAGAAGCTACAATATGAGAATGAACCCGGACAAGTGTATCTTTGGAGTACAAGCTGAGAAGTTACTCGGATTTATGCTCACCAACCGGGGAATCGAAGCGAACCCGGACAAATGACAGACTATAATAGATATGAGAAGTCCAACCATGAAAAAGGAGGTCCAACAGCTGACCAAGAGACTAGCCGCATTGTCACGATTTTTATCATATGCAGGAGACTAATCAATACACTTCTTTGCAGCTATAAGGAAGTCTAAGGAATTTGAATGGACAGAGGCATGTAAAGAAGCCTTTCAAGAAGTAAAGCATTTTCTGTCCTCGCCTCCTATCCTAGTAAGGCCCAAAGAAAACACACCTTTGGTCATATACTTGTCGGCCACAAATAAAGCCCTTAGCTCGGTTTTAGTACAAAATGGAGAAGGCGGAGAGCGACCTGTGTACTTTATCAGCAAAGTTCTAAAAGGGGCAGAGCTAATGTACCAGAAGATTAAACAGTTGGCGCTGGTAGTAGAGAAGCTGAGACATTATTTTCAAGGTCACCCCATCACAGTCAAGAGGAATTACCCAATCAAACAAATACTAAAAAAGCCCGACTTAGCAGGACGGATGGTCAAGTGGGTAGTAGAGCTCTCCGAGTATGACATCAACTTTGTCCCCAGAACCAGTATTAAGTCAAAGACACTGGTCGATTTTGTGGTATAATTAAGTGCACCAGCTGGAGAAGAGATCTCAAATAGATGAATCCTCTATGTAGATGGATCTTCAAATCTCAAGGGAAGCGGAGCCGGAATAATTCTGGAAGGACCCGGAGATCTAACATTAGAATACTCTTTAGGTTTCAATTTTCAGGTTAGCAACAACCAAGCAGAGTATAAAGCTTTGATTGCCAAAATAAAATTGGAAAGAGAGGTCGGAGTAACACATTTATTAGTGAAGACCGACTCCCAGCTATAGTGGTCAGACAGATGAAGAACGAGTACCAGTCGAAGGATTCCACCCTGATAAAGTACCTTCAGAAAGCTTTAGGAATATCCAAAGCATTTTTAGAATTCGAAGTCGTCCACATCCCAAGAGAAGACAATGCCCGGGCCGACCTCCTAGCCCGATCAGCAAGCCCAAAGAATTCAGGAATGAATAAGACTGTGATCCAAGAAGTTCTCGAAGAACCCAGCATTCAATCAGAGGAAGTATTAACAATAGAGGATGTCCAAGGATGGATGAGGCCCATCATCAGCTATCTGACCCAGGAAATATTACCTGAAGATCTCAATGAAGCCGGAAGATTAAAAGAATAACTTTCTGATACGTCATAATCTCGGACACGCTGTACAAGATGGGTAGGTCAACACCTATGCTCAGATGCGTGTCAGAGCCTGAGATTGAACTGGTAATTAAAGAGGTCCACGAGAGAGCCTGTGGTAGCCACATCGGTGGGAGAGCACTATCCGGAAAAATCTAAGAGCTAGGTACTACTGGCCGCATATGATGCGAGATTGCATCGAGTATGTTAGCAAGTGTGAAAAGTGCCAAGTATTCGCTCCAATTAAACGCCTACCAGCTGAGTCGCTCCATTTGATTTCATCTCCATGGTCGTTCAATCAGTGGGGAGCAGACATCCTAGGACCATTCCCAGTTGCTTCAGGACAGCTCAAGTTCCTAATCATTGTAGTTGACTATTTCACAAAATGGGTGGAAGCTGAGGCTGTTACTCAGATCTCTGCTGAGAGGGTTCGCAAATTTTATTGGAAGAATATCATATGCCGGTTCGGTTTTCCGGGAATCATAGTCTCGGACAATGGAGCCCAATTTGCAAGCACTGCCGTCATAGACTTTTACAGGGATTATGGAATAAAAAACAGGTTCACATCTGCGGAACAACCCCAAACCAATGGCCAAGTAGAAGCTGCAAACAAGGTTATCCTAGGAGGAATAAAAAAGAAGCTGGAGGAGGCAAAAGGAATGTGGGCCGAGTACCTACCTGAGATCTTGTGGTCATACCACACAACACCACATTCTACTACTCAAGAGACACCCTTCAGGATGGTGTATGGAGCTGATGCAATGATACCGGTGGAAATCAACACCCCGACTTGGAAGCATGAACACTTTGATGAAGTCGCCAACAAGGATAACTTGAACATCTCAGCTGATCAGATAGATGAGGTTAGAGAGACAGCATGGGTCAGAGAATTCGCTGCAAAATAGAGGCTGGCAAGAAGATACAACCTGAAAGTCCGACAGAGGGAGTTCCAGGAAGGCGACCTGGTCTTGAAGAAAATCACAGACCCAAAAAACAATTGAAAGCTTGCCCCCCAACTTGGAAGGCCCGTTCAGGGTACTTCAAAAATTAAACAACAGAGCCTACAAGCTGGAAACATTAGAGGGAGTAGAAATACCAAGGACATGGAATGTATCCAACCTTAGGCTATATTTTAGCTAAATATTATGTAATTCAATAATGAATAAAGGATCCGGGTTGCACTCTTTTCCCTTGCAAGGGCAAGGGTTTTTAAAAAGGCACCTGGACTTGAAAAATTTTTATGTCTTATTTATAGGTATTCGGCTGAAGATGGTGAGTTATAACTCGGAAAACTCCTATAAACGTGTTGACTTGCTCCACGTACATAGGTCGCCCATAAACGCTTCGCGTACAAGGGTTGATTAAACTCCTATAAACATGTTGACTTGCTCCGCGTACATAGGTCGCCCATAAACGCTCCGCGTACAAGGGTTGATTAAACTCCTATAAACGTGTTGACTTGCTCCGCGTACATAAGTCGCCCATAAACGCTTTGCGTACACGGGTTGATTAAACTTCTATAAACGTGTTGAGTTGCTCCGCGTACATAGGTCGCCCATAAACGCTCTGCGTACACAGGTTGATTAAACTCCTATAAACGTGTTGACTTGCTCCGCATGCATAGGTCGCCCATAAACGCTCCGCGTACAAGGGTTGATTAAACTTCTATAAACATGTTGACTTGCTCTGCGTACATAGGTCGCCCATAAACGCTCCGCGTACAAGGGTTGATTAAACTCCTATAAACGTGTTGACTTGTTCTGCATACATAGGTCGCCCATAAACGCTCCGCGTACAAGGGTTGATTAAACTCCTATAAACATGTTGACTTGCTCCGCGTACATAGGTCGGCCATAAATGCTCCGCGTACAAGGGTTGATTAAACTCCTATAAATGTGTTGAATTGCTTCGCGTACATAAGTCGACCATAAACGCTCCGCGTAAAAGGGTTGATTAAACTCCTATAAACATGTTGACTTGCTCCGCGTACATAGGTCGCCCATAAACGTGTTGACTAGTTCCGCGTACACGAGTTGAACAAACACTTATAAATGTGTTTACTCGTTCCGTGCACACAGGTCGGATAATCAATTATGAAAATGATGAAACATCTAGGCCTAAGCACACCAAAAGAAACTTGGGGTTCATGGGTATCAAAGTCATTCATGACCAACAACCAAAGGCTTATAAAGAATTGGGAGCAAGTCTCTGAGACAAGGACACCCAAGTCAATATCGTAATCGGCACCTAAGACTATAAGAGTTCTGGACTCTCTAAAGTGTCAGAGCTATATAGCCAGTTTTTTTAATAGATAGCCGAGTAACGAGCTATCCAAGAAGCCTTAGAAATCAAACTAAGAAAAGCAAAATGACAAAATAATACTCGACACTTTATAATCGGACACCTTAAGTTATTCTTACTTAGTGCCCGATGGGCTGGATGTACGCATAGGATTATTTTGCAAAGGAAATAAAATGATGATAAACAAAAACGACATTAAGAAAAGCCACAAAAGGGCCAAGTATTGTGCATTAAAAGGCCCGAAGGCCGAAAAGTCATAAGAAAAAGCGGGACAGCACCACACTCCCTTACAAAAACAGAAAATTCATCAAAAGCATATCCAAAGGGATGTCTAATCAAAACAAGGAGAAACTTCAAAATCAATCAGCGGCCGAGGTACCATTCGCGCCAGCGTCGTCCAGGTTCTCATCTCTATCATTATTGACAGGAGTAGAAGATTTCTCCTGGTTCTCATCCATTTCTACAAGGCGCACATCCTGCACCACCTTGATGTAATCCACCTCGAATAGATCCAGCCCGGGATGGAGGCATAGAACTTGGTATTTGACCCTGTCGAAAGCCTCGTCACTGGCAGAGAGAACTTCAATATGAACTTTCTTAAGGGACCCAATAAGCTCGGTATTGGAAGCCAAAAGTTCTTGATGAGAAGCTTTGATTTGCTTCAACTCCTTGGTATTCTTTGATAAAGTCAGTTTATGCTCGGATTCAAGGGCCTCCTTGTTTTTCCTCTCATCGACTAGTTCTTTTTCCAATCTAGAAAGCTTATCTGATTGAGTCCTATGAGCTTCTTATAGCCGAGTAATCTCGTCTTTCAGTTCTATCTTCTCAAAATCATCGCTGGTTTCAAACAACCCGCGAGTAAGGACGACGCACCTCATAAGATAGGAGCTTATATTCTGGGTGATCTTCTTCCTACCAATGGATTTCACTTTGTTAACGTCCTCGGTGGTGTTAAGATGGTCATACAGAAATTTAAGTTCATCGAAGCCGTTGGACCAAAATTTAAACTCCCCGGACGCAGAAGTTTCCCCGGGGACTCTTATAAGAGAATTAATCTCCATATCATCTTGGAAGACTTCGTCAGCCATTAAGGTTTTCAGCTTCTTCGAAGCACCCTGTGAAATCTATTCTTGAGTCTGAGGAGCATTGGGTTGAATGTCACCCTTACTCGGAGGAGCCTTAGTATTTGTACTCCTTATTCGCTTTGGTTGACGGACTTCTAACCCGCTCGGGTCCGACTTCGGCAATATAGAGTTCCCGACTCCCTTTCGGGCAGCTCGAGCTTCCTGCATTAACTTCTTTTGTTCAGCTACGGATAGGCTCGTCATCGTATCTACAAACACATATACGAACTTCAGGAAAAAGAGTAATTGGGAATGATGAAAATAATTATAAACAATTACCTAGAAAGGCGAGTAGTTGTTCATCGCTTAGAGATAACAATTCTTTGACCTTCATCATACGGAAGGAGTAGAAAACTATTAGAGATTGGGTTTCCAGGTCACTTAACTTATCAAAGCTGAAGCCAGTGATCGACAGTGGATTTTCAACCCAATAAAAAGGGAAGCGAGGTTGGCCGTCTAAAGCATATAATACTTGTTGACACCTCGATCCCCTCTTTACCCTTAAGAATCGATTCTTATAATTCTTATAGTTGGAGGTGTATGCCTGGAGAAAACTCCGGCCAGGAATCTCGCTGGTTTGTACCCAACTACAGTTATCAACACCCATAACCTCAAAGAAAGAGAAAAATAGGCCAATGATGAGGGTGATGTTTAAAAACTCACAAACTCTTTCAAAGGCCTTTATAAAACCCGAGGAAGATGAGTCAGGGTCAAAGTCTCTACAAAACCCGAGGAAGATGAGTCAGGGTCAAAATCACTTTTAGAAGTGAGAATATCACCATAAACTTCATTTATAACCCGTCTATACTCTTATGGTCCTAAAGCGTCTTCCATTACCCGCATGCATTGCTCCCACAACTTTTTTCTCTCCACGACACTCATACGAACAACACTACCACTACCCTCATCACCCCGTTCCTCAAATACGGTCATTCTTTCTATAAAGCGAGTAGAAGAATAAGATAAATCAAGAAGGGTAAGGAAATACCTGTGAGTAACGAGAAGCTGGAAATTGAAATAGGAGTTTAATCGTTAAAGAAGATGATGTAAAGCCGAAATGAGAAGAGGGAGAGAGGAAAACAAGGATTTTAAAGGACTCAACACCCAAAGATATCAAGGGAGTAGCCATTGAAAGTCATAATTACACTGGAGAAAATGAAAGGACACGACCCCTCCAAGGAATTCATGACACGTAAGGACTTGAGAAGAAAAGTCGAGTATAGCGCGACACCTATCAAATATATCTGGGCTCATGTTATTGCCGAGTACTGTACCCTTGTAAACGAATATAGTACTCGGGAAGCTTATGTACATGCCAAATATATTAGAAGCCGAGTTGCGTAGTCGACCAAGATTAAGAATGAACTAGACTACAATACCAAGAAGGGTTGAGCAATACAAAGAGCTAGGTAAGTATCTTCTATAACCCATACCGGTCACATAACCTGACTCCCATCAGCCGAGCTCCTACGAAGTCGAGTATAGACCTCATCAACCCGATACTTACGCTGGACATGAGCTTAACCGGCATACCAACAGTTGTAACGGTGGAGGCGCATCAATGTGGACGTTAATAGAGCTTCAAAGCCTACATTCATGAAGGAGAGTTGCAGCAATGATGACCATGTAATGTCAGAAGGCCAAGAGACTTCTCTTAATGGCATGTCTTAATGGAAGACTATAAAAGGGGCTCCCACATGAGGGTTAAGCAAGACACAATCATCTTGAGACAATACGCAGCACAAATATAGCTCTCAAATCCCCAAATATCCCTCACAATATAGACAGTGTAGCTCTTCTTGTCTAAGACAAGGGAAATTAACACTTTTGGTGTATCTAACCATTTTTTACTAGAACAGTTATATTATATATTCTCCACTATACAACCACGGTCATAATTAAAAACCGTCGTTAAATTATATGCTTTTTTTTTTTTTAAATCTGCATTTTGAAAATTTTCCATTTTATAACCTGTACTGTTTAAACTGTAACTGAACAGAACATCAATTGAAGATGCATATTAAAACACTCAATCTCAAAGACTTATTTATTTCATCAAATAAAAAATTTTATTTACAACACTCAAATTCAAATGTACATCAAACTGTAACAAAACAGAAACAACAATTGAAGATGTATATTAAAACACTAAAACTTAAATACTTATTTGTTTCATCAAATCAAAAATGTTATTTACATCACTCAAACTCAAATGTACATCAAACATATATATATATATATATATATATATATATATATATATATATATATATATATATATATATATACAGATGAATCTCATGTTTAAGAACCCTTAAGCACATTGAACATATAGGCCCAACGTTTATGAATCTCTACAAAGTCTTCGCATGGGAATGATGTTTCGTCATTAAAAGTCTGCATAAAATATACCAAATTAAGTTCATTATTGAGGACCCATAAGCGCATTGTAAACAATTCATTACATATATAATATATACCTGATCCCATTTATCAACAATGTCAGCGAAGACAATGTTTAACATGTGTTTCATTATATAATAACCACACTCGAATCTATTTAGCTGTTTTCTCTCATCTACAAAAATAAACATTAATTTCAAGAATGTTATAAACACAAATGCATGTAACAATATGTATAAATGATTGTCACAAGTAATATATTCATTACATATATAATATATACCTGATCCCATTTATCAACAATGTCAGCGAAGACAATGTTTAACCTGTGTTTCATTATATAATAACCACACTCGAATCTATTTAGCTGTTTTCTCTCGTCTACAAAAATAAACATTAATTTCAAGAATGTTATAAACACAAATGCATGTAACAATATGTATAAATGATTGTCACAAGTAATATAGCCACTTACATTAGGCAAGATAAATGTTGGTTTTTTCCTAATATTGTTCAACATATTGCGTCGCTGCAGAACACTGTACATTTAAAATATTTTATGGATTAAGCCAATTAAACCAATTACAAAGTCATAGAAAATATGTATTACTAAAAATTTCATATAAACATAAACTTACCCATTAATAATTTGCTTCGTTTTATGTTCGAGTGGTTGATGTAATGAACACAATATCGTTATCGTATTCGTCTTAAGCGATATGATGATCAATTGTCAATGATCATTGAATAAATACGAGCATGTATATAATTATAATTAGTATTTTCTAAAACAAAACTAACTATAAAAGATAAACCGTAATTTCAAAATTACTTACGCATTGAGAAATGGTGCGAAGTAACATTCTTTTCCCCCTTGACCTAACAGTTTCGAAATGTAGGTCTCAATATCTTTTGGCTTATTCTTTGTCCATCGAATACTAAATGGATCCAAGATGCTATAAATATTGGATTCATTTAACTCTATACATACACGATGAATGTACCTAAATCGTTAAACAAAATTCAAAAAAATAAGTAAGGAAATACAAAAATGATAATGTACTATAATGACATGCATGTTCAAAGATATACCTACGTGCACCAAACTTGCAATATCCCTACGTCCAGCCAATTTCCACCATAGAGAAAATCTGTTATGTCATTAGGACAAACATAGAAGAGCTCTACCGATGGACAATGATCTAGAGAAAGAGGATAAGGTTCATCACTTTCCGCAAGGCAATTAACTTACAAGGGGGAAATCATACAAGGCTTGCTTGAGTTTAACGAAATGATTGGATAAGGGAGAGGAAATGTGATAGAGAAACCCTAAGGTGTGGTATGAGAAACAATACAAGTTAATAAACTTGAAAAAATGAATTGACGTTAGATCAAACCTTATTTGTCTTTTGTTTTGAAATTGTTTTCTAAACGCTTTCAATTTTATCTTTCTTAACAATTAAGCAAGCAAGAAAACATATAAAAGCATATAAAACCCTACACTATTATATTAAGAATGGGGAGGAGGAAGTATGTGAGACCCACCAAGGGGGGAAACCTCATATAAGGCATGAAGAAAATAAATGGAAAAGACTTAAAAGTACAAGGACATGACCAAAATTCGAAAGGTCCAAATGTGAGAAGTCCTCAAGTGTTACCTCACAGAACAAAGTAAAAAGGTTAGTCACACGAAATCATGAATGAATGCATGAAAATTAAGCACATGGCATGGATCAAAACGAAAAACAAGAATCAATCTAGTAATGGCACAAAAACTAAACAAGATCTAGCCAAAAACTTAATGAAACATATCACAAACTTCACAAAAAAAGTTAACATCATAATAGCAAGACTTCTACAAGAGAATGGTACAAAAATTCAATAAGTGAACGGTAAAAAAAAAATCCAACAAGAATAATAGCATGAAGTTCTACAAAATATATCATGAAATCCTTACAAACTATGTCATGAAAAATTCTACAAGATATTATCACAAATTTTCTAAAGAAGTCTTAGATCACAAAAATTCCTAAATATTAATATTGAAAAAGTTCCACAAGAATTAATCAAAAAAGAAATCCACAAAAATCAATCAAAACTACAAGAATTAACAAAAAAATCTACAAGAATTGCATTTAAGAAATAGGAAGCAACTATGGAAAACAGGGGGTTCAGAAGTGGTATGGGGGCGTGAAATAGCAATTGGCACAAGGGCTTTGATCTTAGGCCCAAACTTTACCACTTTGAAAAGAAGGAGCAAAAGTAAAAACAAATGTGCAATTAACATGGTACTTGGGCCAGTTAGCCCGATTCAACCAAGGAAAATGAAAGAAGATATTCGTAAACCCACTCAATCCTCAGCTTTCCTCTCAAACCTCACTCACTCCCTCTCATTATCTCAACATCTCATCGATGCCACTCCCTTTGCCACGCCGTGACTTCCGCCTGCGGCGGCGGTGCATACGTATCACCACCGAATCACATATCTCAGATCATTCGGCTCTCTAGTATTCAATTCTCATAGTGATCCACTTTGGTTTTCTCTCTAGATCCCGAAGATTAATCAGGTGAGTATTTGAACTTTCGCTCTTGCTGTTACTTCGCGTATTCTTGTTCGTATCTTCTTCTACTGCGAGTCTGAGATCTTCTTCTTCGTTATTGTGCGTGCGAGGTTGTTGTGCGTGAACGTGTGAGTTGCTTGATTGTGGTTCTTTACCGAATTCTTGTTGAGTTTCAACGTTGCAAAATTCTCGCGTCGTTTGCGTCTTGAACTGCTCTTGAATGTGGTTGTTGTTTGTGTGATTGCAGGGAAGCGTATGAATTGTGGAATTGAAGAAGAGGGAATGAATTTACTGTGAGCAAGCAGAGAGTGAGGAAGATGAAGGTGAAGATTAATGTGAAGATGAAGGTGAAAGTGATATTAGAGAAACTGAATTATGGAGCTCACAGTTTGATTTATAGAGGTGCCATGAGGTTAGTTTCAAACTGAAATTTTGTTATGAGAGTTTGTTATTCTGTTATAGTTAGTTATTGAGCTGACAGTTAGTTAGGAGGTTAATGAAATCGGTTAGATTGGTTTGTGACAGTTAGGATAGAGTTAGTTATTTTTATTCTATTAAGTTATGAGTGAATGAATTGTTAGTTAGAAATTAGAAGGTCATTTGAATTGTTTATGGACTGTTAGAAGTTGAACCTTGACTATGGTTAGTTCAAACTGAAAAATCTGTTTACATGCTAAAATTCGGGTGTGGAATTCTTAGATCAGTAAGCTTGCTTGCTAGTTAACTTGTTATAATTGAATTCTGTTATTGGCTAAGCTAACATGTATTATGATGATTTTATTTAGTCTCTAAGAATTATTGAGCCAAAATGTATTATGCTGATGTATTTCTACATGTAGCTAGTGTAGTTAATTAAATGTTAGGAGTTATGTTGATTACTAAAGTATTAGTGTGAATGAAGATTTAAGTTTAGTTGGTATAGAATTATAGTTAGTATGGTTATGTTAGGGGCTGTTATGTTAAAACAGAAAGTTTGTTGGGTCGGTTAACTGTCATGTTGAAGGTTATCAGGTTTAGGATTAATTTTAATTAAGAAAGGAGGTTAGAAGTTAGGGCACGATTTTGGTTGGGTTGAGTTTACAGTGAAGTATGGTTTATGATTAGAAATGGTGTATGTTCATTTGTGAAAATTTGTGTGGCTTTGAAGTAATTGAATGCTGAACTGATTTATAATGTTGAAACTTGTCTTGAGTTGAAACTGGACTTGTTTTTGTATCACATCTGTTTTGATGCCTTGAACTTATGCCACAAAATGAACATGTTTGATTTACACCGTATTGCCTTTTGAGTTTAACTTGAAATATGATGGTTTCTTGGATGTTTGGGACTGCATTATGCAGGTTTGTTGTGATGTTCCAGCACGTGTGCAATGGCTTGGCAAATAATGACATGAAGGCAAGCTTGGTGTATCATGTTATGGACATGGTCATGAAGACTGAAACCTGAAGTTGCATTTGGAGACTTGGAAATCGAAATGGAAATCATGGAGATGAAAAATAGAATAGGTCTAGTGTTTTAGGGTTTAAGGTTATGTTGTTGACCAAAAGTCAATTGTTGTCAAATTGTATTTTTTTTGTAGACTTTGTAATTGGATTCTTTGTAAGGTATTTTGAATATTTGTATGAAATTTTACCTTTGGAAAGCCTTTGAAATAAATGGAAAACACCATTTCCCTCCACATTTGAACTTTGAATCTTTTCTTGAATTTGAGTTGAACTTGAATGAGACTTGAATTAATCTTGATCATGAATGCTTTGAATAAATCCATCTTGACGTCCTTGGCTTGATTCCCAAACTTTGAATATTAACTTTCAATTACCTCTTGAATGAACCTTGAAGACGCCTTAGATCCAAATTAAATAACTAGGCCAAAATGTAAGGAATTAGGTCCATAAAAAATTCCATGAATCCAATGTAAACTTCCATAGTTAACAATTATAGACTTTTCAAGTTCTGATCAAATCTAAACCCTAATTAACCATATACACCCTAAAACCTCGTTAATGACTTGCACCTCAAGCAACGATGGGATCCCTTGCATGATAAGATGCACAAACTTCCCAAGGGAACCTCCTGAAGGTCATATGATCAGGGAAATAAACCCTAGTCAAGTGATGATGGTGAGCACCAGAAGATGATGCTCTTAATGATTTCATAGCCAAACTTTGAGTATCCATCTGATAAATGCAAGCACAAGGGACAAACCCTAATCTCTGGTCTTTGCATTTTCCATTGAAACATACCTGCAGGAGAACTGAAGCCCTAATGCATTATGTAAACCCTAATTCTTCAGAACCACTGGTCCAAGTATCAAGCTTTGATGTTAATGAATGCATGATGTGTTATATAACCTAATGGAAGATATGCACATGAATGATAAGGAAACACCAATTAGGATTAGAAATAGTGAGGGCAAATTTTGGGGTACAACACCATGCTCATCTGTTCCAATAGCCTCGACTAGTATATCATGTCGTGGTTCTGGAACAAGTGAGCCTCCACGGGCCTCCTCAACCAACACATCCTACACAACATGCATGATAATATTAATATTGTAATTACCACATAATTTAAATAACACATAACATACAAACAACAAATCATACTTACAATTTTCTCAGCAACTGCTCTTGACGCATTTGAGGTGTACTCTCCATTTGGTCTTAGTAGAGCACTCTTCCACTTCTTATGCCTTGACGGTGGAGATGGGTTGCAATCACGAATAATGGAGTCCTCATCTCCCATTTGTTGTTTTTTTTCCTCCATCATTTTTTCTCCAGTTTTCTGTAACCCCCACGAGACAATCTATGAGGGTAAATTTTTTTCACTTTATTTTGTATTCCTGCTTGACTTTTAGTCTGTTATAAACATAGTGAAAATATGATTAGTATCTATAAATCATTAGCATCAAATTATCAAGATAAATAAGACTAATACTAACCAGGAATTTCTCAGAACGACGACCCTGTACAAACTTTTTACAAACCTTCTTCAAGAGAAAACTATACCTCACCCATGAATGCTCAAGTCCAATCTTAGGATTCCTAATGTAGTCACGCGTGAGCCGTGACTTAAAGCCCCTCCAACACTTACCAGCATGATAACCATTTTTTTTAAGTGCTTATCACCATCTGTAAACTCAAAGGTCAACTATATTTAAATCAATAAGAATGTATTAGAAATTATGGAAAGTCATATCGAAATGATGAAAATTAAAACTAATACCTTAACATATGTCCATATGCTATCTTTGACCTCAGCTGGCACTTGTTTCCAATCATCTACCAATATACTAACTTTACTACGTCCAAGGAACGCAACATAACTCTTAAAAAGAGAAGAGTATTCACCATAACCTACTCTATTATACAAATCAAACACGATAGGCAATTTGATACCAGATTTGTGTACTTTTGTTACTTTGGTAAGCATAGTGGCACCTCTTTGTGATCTTTTCTTTTTTATTTGAGTATCACTTGCCATAGTTTCCTCGCCACTAGATGAAGAATACGACGAAGTCAACATCTATTTTAAAAAATAACAACAACAACAAACTCTTTCATCTATTATCATATACACATTTAACAACAACAACAACAACAACAAACTCTTTCAAATATTATCACATACACATTCAACAACAACAACAAACTCTTTCATCTATTATCACATACACATTCAACAACAACAACAACAACAACAGATTAATCAAATTTTATGACACACATTCAACAAGAACTAGAAAAACAACAAAAACAACAACATCAACAACAATGGAAACTAATATTTACTGTAGTGCATGGGAAAAAAGTTTTACGTACCGTAAACGTGATAACTAAGTAAATGTGAATATTTGGGTTAATACAGATAGTGTTGTTGTTGTACTCCTCCTTGACGATGACGATGATGTTAGTGTTGGCATTGGTGTGTTAGGGTTGAAAATGAACCGATGACGATGATGATGACTACGGGTTGAAAATGAACAACGAATGCAAAACGATGAACCAATGATGATGAACGATGAACCGATGATGATGAACGATGAATGTTAGGGTTGAAAGGTGTATCGTTTCTCAGCACTGAACATTAGTGTTAAAATGGTGTGTCGTTTCTTAGCAAAGAATGACTACTGAAGAGACAGGCTAGTTTGCTTGATAAAAATGAATGAATGATACCACCACGGTCAAAAACGCGAACCGTGGTGATATTTACTTACTAAATTAAATGTCATAAAGAAGCGTCAGTGTATTACAATTTAAAATATTTAAAACAAAATGAATAATATGTCACAACGATTTTTCTCAGAAACCGTGATGGTATCTCATTTTTTAAAAAATTAAAAATAAAAAGGTGCGACTAAATGTTAAGGAAATAAAACATTTGACACGTCTGTATATTACAATTTAAAATATTTAAAACAAGGCATAACGGTTCGGTTATTCAACCGTGGTGATATCAAATGTTAAAAAATACAAAGGCGCGACTAAATTTTAATGAAATAAAACATTTGAGGGTGCTGAGATTCGAACTCATGAAATGGTGATTATATAACCACAGTCCTATGTTTCATCCGTGCTTATATTATATCAAAATTTTCATAAGTAAATAAAAAAATATTATCGCGCGTTAATTAATACATATTATTACGATGGAAGTCTAACTGTAGTAGAATTAATGTTACCGAAAATATATTTTATAGTAGGAAAAATTCACCACCTAAATTTAAACATAATTTTAATTTTGATCTGAAACATAGCAAAAACTAGAAACTTGCATCTACAAACTAAAAATTGTGTAATATTTACAATCCACTAGAGTAGACAAATTAAGCCATAAAGATTAAAGAATTAAAACTAATTAATTCTAATGACATTTTGAGTAGAAAGCAACAGCACACACATCATCAATACCTCCAAATGAATATAAAACTTCTTGCATATTTTAATATTTTTTCTTCACTACAATACAAAACCGATTAAGGCTGCAATTTGGGATCCAGATTAGCTACCTTTAAGTAGGGAAAGTAACATAACTTTGAGTTCATATCACCCGTTGGATAAATCCTGTGTTATATATTATGCCACGTATTTCTATTATTAATTACTTCATAAAAACATATCAGTCTCAAATCCACTGCGTTCTCAATTCTTCTATTCCCAATTTTATTTCTTAAAGTTTCTCCTTTCACTACCCACTAAAAATTTCATCGCCAACTCCAATTACCAGCCAACAATTATTCACGCCGCGACATTTCTTCACTGCACCCATTTTCCACCGCCATTCTCCAATCTCTCAACGTTTCAATTTGTGTTGAGTTTTTACTGCACCTTTCTTTTTGTTTCAGGTTGTGTAGATTTTGATTTTAATTAGAAAACTAATACCTTACTTTTTGTTTCAAGTTGTGTTGATTTTGATTTGAATTAGAATACTATTTTTTTTCGCGGCACCGTTCTTTTTATTTCAAGTTGTGTTGGTTTTGCCTTTATTTAAAATACTAATTTGTTTGTTGTTTCAGTTGATTTTGGTTTTCCCTTTTAATTAGTACTGATTTTCTATTTCATTTTATGTCACAGAAGTGGATTAGGGTCTGCTAAACATAAACACCTTCAATTAGGCAATCCTGCCCTATGGAATTAGTATTTTAATTTGTGTTAGAGCAATTGACAATTAAGCTGCAGAAAGTAAAACAAGACGCTATGAAGACCATAAAACAAGAAGCTATGAAGACCAAGTTGCATAAATAAAACAAGAGGCTATTAAGATCAATTAGTAGACAAATTGAAGCTGTTTCGATATAATTTATAATTAGTGACAGAAAATTGTAGAATTGATACATAATACACAAATTGTAGAGTTGATATATAATACTTTGTTTTCATTCTTTATATCAATACAATATTGTAATTGTTTTTTTATATAATAAATTGAAATTTATGTTTGATTACAATTATACATATATGCTCTCAAGCAATTTACTCAAGTTACTGTCAAAAGAAAAGAAGTACTCAATAATCAAATAGCTTATAACATAACTTACTCTCAAGCAATTTACTAAATAATACTGGTATGAAAATACTGATATGACAGTAGTATAGTTGAACATAACTTTTAAATAGTTTTTAACATATTTATTAGTCAATTAACACCATAACAACAATATGACAGTGATATGGTTGAACATAACCTTTAAATAGCTTTTAATATATTTATTAGTGCATTAACACCATAACAACAAACATATGACACTGCAGTATACTTACAAGTGCATTAGCATAAGAAGAACAACATCAACATAATTTTTAAATAACACTGCAGTATACAAACATATGACACTACAGTATACAAACATATGTTTGAACATATTTTTAAACCATAAGAAGAACTACATCAACATAATTTTTAAATAACCTTCAATATACTTACTAGTGCATTAGCAGTAGTAGCAGAATAATAACTGTCGACATACTTACAAAAATGCTTACAAATGCATCAACAGTAGTAGCAGAAGAATAACTTTCAGCATACTTGACATACTTACAAAAATACTTACAAGTGAAAAAGTTATAACAGTAGCAGTAGGACAACTTTCCCAAAATATTAAGTTGTACAAAACTTTAATAACTCAAAAAATTAGTGGTGTATCAGCTCCAATTAGTGTAACGCTGCAATGTCGGACTCATTAAGTGACGCCTACATAATAAAATAATAATAATAATAAAGATTAATATTATGATAAGTAAATAAATGGATAGTCACATCTTAAAGACATATTAAATTACCATAAAGAATGCTGTGAAACTATATGGAGGTGCTGAACAAGATACTTCATCAACCATATGACTTGATAATTCTTTGTCCTAAAATCATTATGCTAAATTAATATAATAGATAATACATGTAAAGTTAAAGCAAGTTATATACACATCAATTTATATACCTGAGATACTTGACTATGTTGTGTCCCTTTCAGTGGAGCTCTTTTTTTTCTAGTGCGTTGTTGCTCAACCCAACTCTTAAATCGCTTATTTGATTTTCTCTTTAAGTCAGCTCGTTTCTTTAATCCCTTTGGTTGTACGTCATCATAACTTGGAAATGTTAGGTTATCACCATTATGACAATCATTGCCTTTGCCTTGTGAACGACGTTCCATTATTTTCTTACTCATGGCATTTACACTATCATCCACAATCTCGAGGTCCTCGTCAAAAGATGATGCATCGGCTGCCACCTTTATGAATTTTGAGACAACTTGTCGAAATTTTCGTGTTCTATATAATTTTGGGTCTTCTTCAACTTCTTTGCCCCTAAAATCTTGCACTACGCCACAACGAGCTTCTCGCGTCCACCTTTTTAAGATATACTTTTCAGGAATGACCTTAACATCATTTGCTTCAAACACTTTCAATGCATGGGAGCAAAGTATGCCAAATGTCTCAAACTTTTTACAACTACAAGTAATAGTTATTGAAGCATGATCAAATGACACTCTCCAAGATCTTTCAATGTTATCCTTAATAATGACATATTCACATAAATAATGAGACTCATTTCTCTCTGATATCGATAAAGCTAAAAACATTTTGAACTCATTTTGAAACAACTCAAATACATTGTGTGTATACACTTTTCCCATTTGTATTAGTATTGGTGACAATTCATATTCCAAGGTGCTTAATTCCATTTTGCGACAAACGCCATGTGCATAAACCATGATGAGTCTCAGGCATTACTTCAGCAAGTGCCCTAGCCATTGCCTGATCTTGGTCAGTGAAGACGGTCCTTAGTTTTTTGTTGTTGTGTACTTGTAAGAAAGTATGAAACAACCACTTAAATGACTCAATTGTCTCATCATACAATAGCGCCGCACCAAATATAATTGAGGCCAATACTTTTGGTACTTGTATCAAATTATTTATTAATAATAAAAGGCATTTCTTTATAATGTTTGTTTTTTTAAAATGATAAAGTCCCTAGAATAGCTAGTTCGTTTAATGAAACATTAAGTATGACTTAATCATGAGATTCCATTAAACATAAGGACACTATTCTTAAAGCATCCATAGTCGAGCTTTAATGTGAAATGGGATAGCCTTAAAGCATTAAGACTATTATGTAGATAGACTGATGATCACATCTCATGGATCATGGATAAGGAGTTATCAAGTCTTGACATAGGTATGAATATTAGGAGTAATATTTATACTGGATTGACCCACTATGAGAGTACTACATAGAATATTATGCAAAGTGTCATAAGTTACTCTCATGGTGATAGTGGTGTATACCACCCTTCGACCTGAAACTACTATGTACCCTAGATGTAGAGTCAAGTACTTTATTGCTGATCAAACATTGTCCGTAACTGGATGATCATAAAGACAGTTGATGGGTACTTCACAAAGCATGCTGAGGGACATGAGTAGCCTAGATGGAATTTGCCCATCCTGCATAACAGGATAAATGTCTAAGGGCCCAATATTGAACTGGACAAGGATGACACGGTATATGCCTTGTGTTCAATATAGACATAGGGGCAAAAGAGTAATTGTACACACAAGTACTATCACAAAAGGTTTTTGTCAAATCACATGATAATTTTGTGACTTGGGTAGCAGTGATGTGTTGCTAGATACCGCTCACTGTTTATTATGTTAAATACATGATTTAATATAATTGCCGATGTCGCGAAATTCTACAGGGTCACACACATAAGGACAACTGGAGAAGAGATAGAGTAAATAAGGAACACCGTAAGGTACGGTGCACTTGAATGGAATACGGAATATGGTAAGGTACCATGTAATATAATAATAGTTATTATTAATTTTATAATAGTTATAAAATATAATAATAATAAAATTATATTTATTATAATAATAGTTATTATAATAATATAATAATATTATTGAGTTGGGCTTTTTAGCTTGTAGCCCACATAAGTAGTTCTATAAATAGAACCCTTGTGCAGAAGCTCAAAGTTGTTGTTGTAGAAACCCTGGCCGTATTCTATTTTTCCTCTCCCTCACTCAAAACCTTTAATCGTAATCAGCTAGCACTATGACTGAAGGAAGCTGTTCGTGTGGACTGAGTAGAGGCGATGTTCATCGTATAACGCTCGTGATCATCCATAGATTTGGAATCAAAGGTTTCATCGCCACAAGAGGTAACCTTTCTATCACAGATCATGATCTTTCGTAAGGATATCTAAAGGGAAATTTTTGTTTTCCGCTGCGTTTAGATCGCAAATTTCCCTTCAGTGGTATCAGAGCCTGGTTACGAAACCATGAGTCTGGTAATTGTTTATTTTCTGTCATTTTTGTTTTAATTGGATTAAAACACGTAAAAATTAAATCAAATCCAGATATTGAATTTTTGGCATCAGATTGTGTACGGTTTGGATGATTGATATTGACTATGCTTCGGAATCCGACAATAGTATGGCGAAGCAGCGATATGTCAATCGTCCATAAGTTACACATATATGATCGATCTAATTCATATGTGATATGATTAACTTTGATGCAAAGATGGTATATTGGATATACTATTTTATTTCGTTAGTTCAAATCACGTAATGATTATCATTCGATTGAGCGATCTGTGGTTATCTGCTACGGAATCCGACTTTAGTATGGTGAAGCGATAGCATACGGATCAATCATACTGAATTATTGATCATGGTGTTTTGATGGTATGAAATTGTTGCATCAAGGTTTATGACGGTACAAGGGTTGCGCCGTCAAAGAGGTCTACGATCAAAAGTC
Source organism: Lathyrus tuberosus (assembly GCA_022829125.1). Lineage (NCBI taxonomy): Eukaryota > Viridiplantae > Streptophyta > Magnoliopsida > Fabales > Fabaceae > Lathyrus > Lathyrus tuberosus. The sequence continues at coordinate 3,024,377 of JALAZF010000516.1, forward strand.
ACGCGTTCTGTTAGTGTGACGGTCTCCATAGTTTCAGGTGTGACGGTCGCCATAGCTTTGTGACGGTCGTCATGGGCTAATGTGTGACGGTCGCCATGGAAACTGTGACGGTCGTCACAGGCAGTATGACGGTGCAAAGGTTGCGTCAATGCAGTCTGCGCTTTAGGTCATGCATTCGCAGAAAATTTAATTTGATTTATTTAATAAACAGGATTTAAATTAATAATAATAAAATTTATTTATTATTTTTTTTGTGGTGATCAGTTATAGCCTTAGTTTATTTTTCTTTGTTTTGGATTTTATAAATACGACATGCGTGTCGTGCCTCTCTCTTATTCTCATCATGTAACTTCTTTTCTCATCTCACTCCCTCGTATGTAAAACGAGTTTCCTTTATGTAATGTATTATTATGAAGAAAGAGAAGACTACAAAACAAAGAAGGACAGCCTTGGAGATCTTGCTTGGAGAAGTGAAGATCGTTATTAGATTTAGCTTAAGTTCTCTCATTGGCTTGGGAGAACAATTGCGCTAGGGGCCATAACTGTTTCATTTGTATGTATGTATGTTGATATATATTGTATGTATGTTGATGCATGTTTGAGGAACGATTTATATGATAAATAAGCCGGTGAGATCAAACTAATTAAAAATCCCTCAAAACTAAATATTAAGCTTTTGCTTTCCAAGTTTTAGAACTCATCAAGACTAGTATCGAATATTGTAGGTTTCGCCTAACGCGAGGTGCATGTTCCATATTAGTAAGGTGCGGTGGGATAATTGTAATATCCAATTTCTAAAATAATGGGTCAAACTCAACTAAACAAAATATAATAAGATTATATGCGTTTAGAAGCAAGAGTTGGGAATAGTCCATATGATGGATTGGAATAAGGAGTTATTCACCCAAATGAAATATTCGAGAATTGTATTGGATACAATTGGAAGGAGTTCCTACCTAAATAGCTAAGTTTTGTGTAATCAGCCTAACGTTGACTTAAAACAAAGTGAAATATGGATCTCGATCCACTAGAAAATCTTCCAACGGGATTTTCCGAATCAAATGATGAGGGTCATTTGGTTTGAGTAAAACAGTGGGAGCATATTTAATTAAAGGCCTAATTGAATATGTTATGATACTTATATTTTTCCATTTTGTAGATTACCATGACAACAAACACATCTAATAACATTTTGCGAACAATCCTGGATAATGAAAAATTGTCTGGGACAAATTTTCTGGATTGGCACCGAAATCTGAGGATTGTCCTCAAACATGACAGAAAGCTGTATGTCTTGGAGACACCTGTTCCTGATGGGGAACCTCCTAGTTCTGCTCCTAAGGCTGAAAGAGATGCTTATAAGAAGCATGTCGATGATGCCAATGAAACTGCTTGCCTCATGTTGGCTACCATGAATTCTGAATTGCAAAAGCAACATGAAAACATGGCAGCGTTGGATATGATCGAACATCTGAAAATGCTCTATCAAGAGCAGGCAAGGCATGAAAGGTTTGAAGTTTCAAAAGCCCTTTTTCAAGCCAAGCTTTCTGAGGGAACCCCAGTAGGTCCCCATGTACTCAAGATGATTGGGTATGTGGAGAATCTTGAAAGATTGGGATTTGCCCTAAAAAAGGAGTTTGCGACTGATTTGATCCTGCAATCGTTGTCGAAGCTTCTGTCAAATTGTCCTTAATTTCAACATGAATGACATGGACAAAACTCTTCCTGAATTGCTAAGCATGTTAAGAACTGCTGAGCAAAACCTGAAGACAAAAGGGAAATCCATTCTGATGGTCAGTAATGGAAAGAAACAGAACAAAAGGCCCACCAAGCAGGTTGGTAAATGGAAAGGCAAGGAAGTTGCCAAACCCAAACATACTACCCTTTGTTTGAAGCCTAGTGGAGGTATAGCAAATGAGGGCACTTGCTTCTATTGCGGTAAGACCGGACATTGGAAGAGAAACTGCCCAAAGTACCTGGAAGATAAGAAAAATGGAGTGGTGACTTCGACTTTAGGTATTTTTGTTATAGAAATAAATTTATCTACTTCTGCATCATGGGTATTAGATACTGGATGTGGTTCTCACATTTGTACCAATGTACAGGGACTAAAAAGGAGTAGAGATTTGGCAAAAGGTGAAGTCGACCTACGAGTTGGAAATGGAGCAAAGGTTGCTGCTTTAGCCGTAGGAACTTATGTTTTGACTTTACCTAGTGGTTTAATAATTCAGTTAGAGAACTGTTATTATGTACCTGCAATTAGCAGGAATATTATTTTCGTTTCTTGTTTGGACAAGTTTGGTTTTTCATTTATAATAAAGAACAATTGTTGCTCTATTTATTTGAATGATATATTCTATGCTACTGCACAAATGAACAATGGATTATATGTCATTGATCTTGAAATGCCAATTTATAACATTAATAGTAAAAGGATGAAACCTAACGAGTTAAATCCAAGTTACCTTTGGCATTGTCGCTTAGGCCATATAAATGAGAAACGCATCTCCAAACTCCATAAAGATGGACTATTGGACTCTTTTGATTACGAATCATATGATACATGCAGATCTTGTTTAATTGGAAAGATGACAAAGTCCCCATTCACAGGAAAAGGTGAAAGGGCTAATGATCTTTTGGCCCTCATACACACTGACGTATGTGGACCGCTGAACATACCAGCCAGATGAGGTTTTCAATACTTCATCACATTTACCGATGATTTCAGTAGATATGGTTATGTCTATTTAATGAAACACAAATCTGAATCCTTTGAAAAGTTCAAGGAATTTAAGAATGAAGTACAAAACCAACTAGGTAATAATATTAAAACTCTTCGATCAGATCGAGGAGGTGAATATTTAAGCCTAGAGTTTGATGACCATCTAAAAGAGTGTGGGATTCTATCCCAACTCACTCCTCCTAGAACACCACAATGGAATGGTGTATCTGAGAGAAGAAATCGAACCTTGTTAGACATGGTCCGATCCATGATGAGTCATGTCGATCTTCCAAACTTCTTTTGGGGACATGCACTACTGACAACAGCTTACACACTTAATCGTGTTCCATCCAAAAAGGTTGAAAAGACACCATATGAAATATGGAGTGGTAAGAAACCACATATGTCTTACATGAAGATTTGGGGTTGTGAAGTTTATGTAAAACAACAAATTTCAACTAAGCTTGAGCCCAAATCTGACAAATGCTTATTTGTGGGGTATCCTAAAGAAACAAGAGGGTATTACTTCTACAATCCTTCTGAGGGAAAAGTGTTTGTCGCTCGAACTGGAGTTTTCTTGGAAAGGGACTTTATTTCTAAAGGAATCTGTAACACCCTAAATAATCCCCTGTGTAATATAAATAAAATCAGAGTAAAATAAAATATCAAATATTTTAGGATGCTACTTTCATCAAACACTTGCTCATATACTTGATATGCAACACATCATTTTAAAATTAATTTAATAACAACGATAATGATAAAAGATCTCTAACTTCATTTTATTTTTATTAAAACAACGGAAACATCAACACATATTCATTACAACGTAAGCATAGTATTTCAATTAAATAAATAACTAAAATTAAGAGATATCTAAAATCTCAAGCCAAACATAGCCTAAGAAAACACAATGTCCCATGACCCCAGTGTTACATATCAGAGCAGACACCGACACAAAGGCATAAATGGAAGACTCCATCTTCCACTCACATCAGATCTCCTACTGCGGATTGTCTGCACGTTACCCACGTGGAGGCAACATTCAAACAGAAGGGGTGAGATATCATAATTATATAAAAGAAAACATTATAAAATGTAAGCAATCGATTATACCATGCATATCACCCATTCTACCACATCCTACAACAACATTCAACATTCAATACCATATTCATACAACAACAATCACAACTACAATACCACATTCACACAACAACCATCACAACTACAATACTACATTCACACAACAACAATCACAACTATAATGCATTACAATGAGACTTACAACTTTGACTCAATGCATGTGGTACCATTGGAGCAGAACTCCCAACTTAAAAATTTGCCAATTAATAGAGGCGTCAACAAGGCATAAGCCTTCAACTTAATATTTTGCCAATCCAGGCCAACTTAATCGAGCAACAGCTCCAACTTGAAATGTTATGCAATGTGACTCAACATGAACGACATAATAACAACAATGATAATTGTATATCAACACAACAACAAATCAACATTGGCCATAGGCCTACAACTTAATTCTTGCCAATAATTAGAGGCAATGCAACATATTATGCACCTCAACAACAACATACAATACAACGTACAATGATATTCATCTTAATCATTATACCACACCAATACTGGTCACCATGCAACAACAATGCTATAATCAGCTCAACAACATCATCAACGACAGTTTACAGCATAACAATCAACATCGATGTATTTCGGATTCGATCACATCACAACATAAATACTAAAATTTAATTTAACCCACCACTTAGCCAAATAATCCACTTCAGGACCAGAACTCATTTTTATAAGAACATTCGTTGTGTTAGCTTTCCAACACTTCGAACGGCACACGAATTGGACACCCGAAACTCAAGATATGAATTTTCAAAGTTTTTCATCAAACACCGACACTGACATCTTACACTGACACCATAAAGCCTCATTACACACTAGTTAATTTTAATTCCAGGACTTGAAACCATTTTTACAAGAAGGTACACTGTTTTAACTTTCCACAGGTTCAAACGGTGCGTCAAACGAACACCCGAAGCTCAAGATATGAATTTTTGAAGTTTCTAGACAAATCAGTCCATGGTTAATCGATTAACCACACAAAAAATCAGATTTTTCATGTTTTAAACTATTTCAGTGTTAACCGATTAACCCATTTTGGTTAATCGTTTAACCATGCTGCAAAAGCACTTTTCTGCTATATTTTTACACAAAAAATCTTTTTTTTTTCATCACCCAAAACCCAATTTTTCTCACAAATCATTTGGAACTCTTTTTAACACGAAAAATCACAGTTTTTTAAAATCCCAAAACACCAATTCTTTATCATTCAAACTCACTCATAACTTGTTCCGACTCTGATACGCGATTACACAAAACCACAACTTCTACAACATCATACAGATCATCAATCATATGATTTCAACAATAACAAGTGCATAAATATATTATTTTAACAGGAATTACAGCAACAACATCAACATATAACATGAAATTCAATCATAATTTCATAAATCACACAATCATTCATCAAGAACATAAATAGAGAAGAAAACACAAACCCTACATGTTATGATCTACCCACCATTCATCATGTAATCCCTTAGATAATTAGAATCCCACTCTTACCTTGGATTTGATGAGCTTTCCCTTTCTTTAATGGAGTTCTCCTCTCTTCTTGCCCTAGCCTCTTTCACCTTCTGCTCTCAATTTTACGTAGAATGAAAATTGATCTCCTTATTCTCTAATTCTCTTCATAAAACCCCCAACTATGGTTTTCCTCATTTACCCTCACTCATCCTCCTACAATTACTATCTCGCCCTCCAAATCTCTACACATCTAATATTCCATTTATTTTATTTCATTATATTATTCTTATTATTATCACCAAATCCAACTAATAAAATAATAATAATAATAATAATAATAATAATAATAATAATAATAATAATAGTTTCCACTAATTATTTAGTTAACTTAATATTCACCTAATATTAAAATTAACTAAATATTAACTAATATCATTTAATTAGTTTTACTCACCACACCACCAATCTCTACACTTTTGCTCCCACACCCCTAACACCTCAAAATATTATTCTTAAGGTTACTACCCTCACCAAGGGTATCCCCAAACACAACAAAACACACGCATAAAGACATGTATGCACACCACTTCACATAATTAAATTACGAAAAATAATTTAAAATAAAACAGGGCGTTACAGAATCAGTGGGAGGAAAGTAGAGCTTGAAGAAATTCAAGAATCACAAAGCATTGATACACCTATGGAGGAATTAGAGCAGGAACCACAAGTAGTTGTGGAAGAGCAACCTGCTCAAGTAGAACAAGACCAACGTAGGTCGAGCAGGATACGTCACCAACCAGAGAGATATGGATATCTCATAAATGATCAAGGTGAAGTATTACTTATGGATCAAGATGAGCCTGTAACCTATCAAGAGGCCATAACTGGTCCTGAATCTGAGAAGTGGCTAGAAGACATGAATTCTGAAATGGATTCCATGTACACAAACTAGGTTTGGACCTTGGTAGAGCCTCCTGTAGGAAGTAATCCTATAGGATGCAAGTGGGTCTTCAAAAAGAAGACTGACATGGATGGTAAGGTACATGCCTATAAGGCAAGACTTGTTGCTAAAGGTTATAAACAAATTCATGGTGTAGACTATGATGAAACCTTTTCACCAGTTGCAATGCTTAAATCTGTTCGGATTTTACTTGCTATCGTTGCATATCATGTTTATGAAATATGGCAGATGGATGTCAAGACTGCTTTCCTTAATGGGAATCTTCTTGAGGATGTGTACATGACACAACCTGAAGGATTTGACATACCCGAAGAAGCCCAAAAGATATGCAAGTTACAGCGATCAATCTACGGATTAAAGCAAGCTTCCAGAAGCTGGAATCTTCGCTTTGATGAAACTGTAAAACAATATGGATTCATAAAGAATGAAGATGAGCCTTGTGTCTACAAGAAGGTTAGTGGGAGCATAATCGTTTTCCTGGTATTATATGTAGATGACATATTACTCATTGGAAACGATATCCCTACCTTGCAACAAGTAAAAGCTTGGTTAGGGAAATGCTTTTCTATGAAGGACCTTGGTGAAACAGCCTATATATTAGGAATCAGGATCTATAGAGATAGATCATAAAAACTGCTTGGTCTAAGTCAGAGTACATACATAGACAAAGTGTTGAGACGCTTTAATATGCATGATTCCAAGAAAGGATTCATACCTATGCAACATGACCTATGTCTATCAAAAACACAATCCCCTTCAACAAAGGAAGAAAGGGATCGCATGAATAAGATTCCATATGCATCTGCAATAGGATATATCTTGTATGCCATGTTATGTACTCGACCAGATGTCTCGTATGCTTTAAGTGCAACGAGTAGGTACCAATCTGATCCTGATGATGCTCACTGGGTAGCTGTCAAGAATATCCTTAAGTACTTGAGAAGGACTAAGGACTCATTCTTGATATATGGAGGTCAGGAAGAGCTCGCGATAATTGGTTACACCGATGCTAGCTTCCAGACAGACAAGGATGACTTTTGATCACAACCTGGTTATGTGTTCTGCCTAAATGGTGGCGATGTGAGCTGGAAAAGTTCAAAGCAAGAAACAGTTGCTGATTCTACAACCGAGGCCGAGTATATTGCTGCCTCAAATGCAGCAAAGGAAGCTGTTTGGATCAAGAAGTTCATTAGTGAACTTGGCATAATCCCTAGCATTGTGGACCCCATTGATCTCTATTGTGATAACAATGGTGCTATCGCACAAGCTAAGGAGCCTAGATCTCACCAACGATCCAAACACATACTTAGGCGTTATCATCTCATTCGAGAGATAATAGATTATGGAGATGTGAAGATATGCTGAGTACCTACACTTGACAATATTGCTGACCCACTAACAAAACCTCTTGCGCAGCTGAAGCATGATGGTCATACTAGATCTATGGGTATTAGGGGTATGCCTGATTGGCTCTAGTGCTAGTGGGAGATTGTTGGTGTAAGCCCTAGAGGCCAATACTTAAGGTACTTGTATCAAATTATTTATTAATAATAAAAGGCATTTCTTTATTATGTTTGTTTTTCCAAAATGATAAAGTCCCTAGAATAGCTAGTTCGTTTAATGAAACATTAAGTATGACTTAATCATGAGATTTCATTAAACATAAGGACACTATTCTTAAAGCATCCATAGTCGAGCTTTAATGTGAAATGGGATAGCCTTAAAGCATTAAGACTATTATGTAGATAGACTGATGATCACATCTCATGGATCATGGATAAGGAGTTATCAAGTCTTGACATAGGTATGAATATTAGGAGTAATATTTATACTGGATTGACCCACTATGAGAGTACTACATAGAATGTTATGCAAAGTGTCATAAGTTACTCTCATGGTGATAGTGGTGTATACCACCCTTCGACCTGAAACTACTATGTACCCTAGATGTAGAGCAAGTACTTTATTGCTGATCAAACATTGTCCGTAACTGGATGTTCATAAAGACAGTTGATGGGTACTTCACAAAGCATGCTGAGGGACATGAGTAGCCTAGATGGAATTTGCCCATCCTGCATAACAGGATAAATGTCTAAGGGCCCAATATTGAACTGGACAAGGATGACACGGTATATGCCTTGTGTTCAATATAGACATATGGGCAAAAGGGTAATTATACACACAAGTACTATCACAAAAGGTTTTTGTCAGATCACATGACAATTTTGTGACTTGGGTAGCAGTGATGTGTTGCTAGATACCGCTCACTGTTTATTATGTTAAATACATGGTTTAATATAATTGCCAACGTCGCGAAATCCTACAGGGTCACACACATAAGGACAGTTGGAAAAGAGATAGAGTAAATAAGGAACACCATAAGGTACAGTGCACTTGAATGGAATACGGAATATGGTAAGGTACCATGTAATATAATAATAGTTATTATTAATTTTATAATAGTTATAAAATATAATAATAATAAAATTATATTTATTATAATAATTGTTATTATAATAATATAATAATATTATTGACTTGGGCTTTTTAGCTTGTAGCCCACACAAGTAGTTCTATAAATAGAACCCTTGTGCAGAAGCTCAAAGTTGTTGTTGTAGAAACCCTGGCCGTATTCTATTTTTCCTCTCCCTCACTCAAAACCTTCAATCGTAATCAGCTAGCACTGTGACTGAAAGAAGATGTTCGTGTGGACTGAGTAGAGGCGCTGTTCATCGTATAACGCCCGTGATCATCCATAGATTTGGAATCAAAGGTTTCATCGCCACAAGAGGTAACCTTTCTATCACAGATCATGATCTTTCGTAAGGATCTCTAAAGGGAAATTTTTGTTTTCCGCTGCGTTTAGATTGCAAATTTCCCTTCATCTCAGGCATTACTTCAGCAAGTGCCCTGGCCATTGCCTGATCTTGGTCAGTGAAGACGGTCCTTGGTTTTTTGTTGTTGTGTATTTGTAAGAAAGTATGAAACAACCACTTAAATGACTCAATTGTCTCATCATACAATAGCGCCGCACCAAATATAATTGAACCCCTATAGTGATTGAAACCAGAAAATAAAGCAAGGGGTCTATTTGCATGGTTAGTGTAATATGTAGTGTCAAATGATACAACGTCACCAAAATACCCATAATCCAAAATCATGTTTGCATCACACCAAAATATATTGGTGATTTGTTCTTCTATATCCATCTGATATGCATGAAAGAAAGATGGGTTCTCCAGTAATTATCGTTGAAAATATTGTGAAATGTATCCAGCCTCGTCGTACACCATACTTCTTTGTCTTCTTGCATTGATGTAATTTTTTACATCCACTCGTGTAAATCCAACATTAGATTTATGCCCTGCACGTGTGCTCAAAAGCTGAAACATTGACTTCTGCCTTAATCCCGAGTCATCAGCCAAATCAATCTCATTTGCTTGCACTTCGGTTATCCTTCTATGTGATGCAAGCATGTGTGTTGTCTCTGGAAGTTGTAGAGGATGGTTGTGGTCTTCTACAAATTCATTGATGACAAACTTTTCATTCTTATAGCCAAGTGAAATTCTTGCTTTGCAATCTGTTCGAGTCTCGGCTCTTGGAGTACTAACAAAGGCATTTGTTTTCTTTATCTTTCGTAGCCCTTCCTTAGAACAAACAAACCTACATGAGGATATAGTTCCATCCTTATTCTTGCTTGCATAACGTTTTCTAACTCCAAAGCCAACACGCCCACTATATACAAGCCAAAATTGATAAGCTTCTTCTATATCCTCAAATTCCATTCCAACAACTGGCTTCCAATCAACTTTTGAAGATGTCATGTTTGATCAAACTATCCAAATGACAATTGAGTAAAATAGTTAAATGAATAAAATATATTTCCAATTTCAATTAAACATATACTTTAGAGGTAAAATAGAGAATAATAAAAAAATTATTTAACAAAAATGAAAATCTCATTATTGTTATTAGTAAACATGAAAACAGAGGATAAACAATATTCTTTTAATCTCTATTTAGTAAAAAAAAATTTATTCAGAAAAATAAAAATCTCATAACTGATATTAGATATAATAGAGAATAATCCCATAAGTACATATAATCAAGAGAAATTTCTTGTTTTCATGGTACAAGAACATTTCTTAAACTTTTATTTTTAATCACCTATTGTTTATGTTTAGCAGATTCTAATCCACTTCTGTGACATAAAATGAAATTCCTCTTGATTAAAAATATATTTTTAATCACCTCTTGACATGTCACAGCAGCGGCGATTTGGTGATGACGGTGGTCCGATTCAATATTTGCTCAACAGAAAAAGTATATAGGACTTTGTTTTTTTTGGAAAGAACGTGAAAAGTAAAACTAATATTTTAGTTACCTTTATACATTGCTTTGATATTAAATGCTTTTTTTAAAACTAAAACAAAATACAAAATGATCCAAACCAATACTTTAATCTAACGGATGATATTAAGGTTGTGTTTGGTATGTGAGAAATAGCCGAGAGAGAAATAGCGACGAGAGAATAAGAGAAGAAGTATATTATTTCTTTTGTTTGGTGCATATGGGAAATAGGAGCGACTGATTAAAAACAGCATGGTCCCACATGTTTTTTCTTCTTCGCTGATTAGCGAAGAAAGACGCAAGAGAGCCCTTTCTTTTTGTTATTCCAAAATTGTTCTTATATCTATCGGTTTAAATAAAGTATGTCAATTTAAAGACTATGCTTCTTTCTGCTTTAATTAAGCATTAATATATTATATTATAATTTGAGGCAAACATGTATAAATAATATATGAGTGCAACAACTTTTATAATTGGTACAAATAATAATTTAATAACAACAACGATAGAGAATACAAGCTGTTATTTTAGTGAAGGTGAATAATAAACTATTTTTTTATGCAGAATCAATTGATATAAGTTGAACTAGTATAAAATGAAATTAAGATATTAAATAATTAATTAAAAAACAAAATACATTTAATAAATCAAATTAGTTTAAATAATTAAAAAAGTAATAAAGTTAAGTAAATTTTTACAAAAATAATTATTGATTTTGCAATTAAACTAAAAGGAAATATTGATAGAAAATAATACCTAAATATTTTTAAAAAATTGTTAAATTAAATAATATATTATTGTTTATTATTTTTTTAATTTAAGGGTACATTTGTCATTGCAAAAATTAATGACATTTCTCTCGCTTATACTTCTCTTATAACAAATAATACATCAAATCTACTCTATTTCTCACCTCTTTCTCTCTTCTCACACTCTTTCTCACATCTTTCTCTCTTCTCACACTCTTTCTCACATCTTTCTCTCTTCTCATTTTCATCCCATAGCCAAACACACCCTAAGTGAAAGGTATCGTACCTTTCCCGCCCAGAAGTCAGCAAATCTGTTTCCTGCAATTTGACTGCATAAGCTAGAAACACACGGAACTTGGTGCAGTCACCGCAGTCACCCATATGTTAGCCATTAGATTCATTAATTAACACATCATGATCCTTCATTTGTTTTGTTTAAAAAATGAATAAAATTATAAGGTAGAAAGAGATAGTGAGGTGAGAGAGATAGAGAGAGAGGTGAGAGCAGAGAATCCAAATCCGAAACACATGAACAAGTGATAAAAAAATTAATTTCTTTTAATCCGTGGTTTAATATCTCAATGCAAACACATATATTTACTATATTCTCATTCCCACAAAATAGTTTTTACAACCTACACTAACGTCTAATTTAAATCATAAAATTCATCTTCTTTCATAAAATTTAACCGGCAAGCCACCTCTAAACGTGGCAGTTAGACCCGGTTCGAACCGTGGATGCTGATTCGGTCCAACAACCCGAACATCAAACCGTCTCACTAAAGCAGCAACAACAGCCTTCATCTCTACAATAGCCAGTTCCTTTCCCAAACAAACCCTCACACCAGCTTGAAAAACTGGATACTTAAAAGGGCATTTTTGTACAAACACACCTTCTCTCAACCATCTCTCCGGTTTAAACTCCATAAAATCGGGTCCCCAAATGCTCTCCATCCGACCCATGGCATAAGGATGATAAGTAACCCGACTTCCCTTCTTTACAAAAGTTCCATCAGGTAACACGTCATCCTCCAAAGCAAACTTTGAATCGAACTGAACTGGTGGAAAAAGTCTCATACTCTCATGAATCGCTCCATTTAGATAATGCATTTCACGCGTCTGTTCAAAACTAACAACTTCCTGAACCGGGTTCATTATCCGGTCTAACTCAACCCGTATCTTTTTCTCAACATCCGGGTTCTTAGACAATAACATAAAAAAACCGGTTAAGGTGGAAGCAACCGTATCACGACCCGCCAAAAGAAAACTAACGACTATGTCTCTTAAATATTGATCTTCGTTTGAATTCAAAGAACACATAAAACGTGAGAGAAGATCTTTTCGCAAGTCAACTCCAATTTCAATTTCTCGTTTTTGTTTTATCATCTCTTTGACCATGTCGTTCACCACTTTTATGGCTTCTTTGAGCTTCTTCTCTGACCCAACGTTGAAGAAACGCTTCATCTTCCATATTAATGGCGACGCGTTAACTGCTCTTTCAGCTGAAAGCTTTGATGAAAGATCAAAAGCGTCAGCGAGCTTTGAAACAGGAAGTGATGGAACAAGACAACACGGGTCAAAACCAAATGAGAATTTACAAATGTTGTCGAACGAGAATCTTCTAAGAATATCTTGCATGTCAATAAAAGCATCATCGTGTTGACCAGTTTTCGAAGCTATGAATGGAATAAGCCTTGTTTTGATTTCTTCTGTGACAAGTTCCATAGCGTAGGAACGAATAGCTACGCTACCGAGTTCAAGAGATGCCATTTTGCGTTGAAACTTCCACGAATCACCGTCAACGTTGAAGATGCCACGGCCAAGAAGATCGCCGAGAATGGTGGAAAACTGTTTCCCTTTAGGGTAGTTATTGAAATTTGTTTTGAGGATGTATTCGACATTTTCTGGATTTGCGGTGATGGTGTTACCTAAGACGTGGACTTGAATTGTTCCTGTGGGTGAGGTTTGAAGAAGATGTGTGTAGTAGTCGCAGAGATTTATGAAGTTTTTTGACCAACTCATGGTTATGAAAGTTTTGCAAGTGTTGCAGTTACACCATGGTTTAATTCTAGAGATGTAGAGGAGAAGAGAAAAGATTGAGAATAGAAAGGTGAAAGAGAAGAAAAGGAAAGTGAAGGTAGATTGGAGAGAAAGAGAATCTTGAGAACTCATTTTGATGTTTGAGAATATGATGAGAGTGGGTAGAAGATTGGTATCATATATATAATATGTTTGGTTCACTATTGTATTGTTGGAGGATTGTTAATTATTAATTTATTAAGCAATACAGTGGGCAAAATAAAATAAACATCCTTTTCATTGCGTGCAGTGGTTTTAATATCATGTCTATTATTTGTAATACAAATTTGTTTCTTTGAGAAAAGAAAGAATGAGATAGTGGAAAGATGACAGTTGATATTTGGACACGCAAAAGCCATAGATAGTATAGTCGACTGGGTGTGATAGAGACAAGTATATACGAAGACATGAGTAACGCGTGCGCAAAATATTGAGACACCATTTTAAGTTTCACCCACGTGAAACTACTACTCCTAATTGTTTCGGGAGGATACGTGGTGGATCTGGGCATTTTCAGTGTTTCCTTCTGGTGTTCTGTCTTTAGGCTGTCCCATATAGATCTAAAATAGATAACTGCACACTTTTTTTATTTTAAAATCATGGTAGTTTATTTCTTCTAACAGCTTTAGTTTTATAGATTATTAATTAAAATATTTTTTTAAAGGTAAATAAATATGATGTCGATTGTTCGAATCCGTTCCTTCAACAATCATATATTTTCGTAACTATCAATTGAGTTAGATTAATGCGATAAATGATGATAGTTTACGCTTAACTATTCGTGCTTCTTTTTTCCATTGTAAAATCAGAGTAGTTCGATGAACAATGAGATAAGATTTTGGTATATTGAAGCAAGTTTCTGGTACAACGAAGAGATGACTGATCTAAAAGATTAGCACTCCAACACTCAAGACACTAAGAGAAAAAAAAGTGATGTGAGAGCGAGAATCAATCTGAATGTCTGAGAATGTCATACTTTCTCTCTTATATAGTGGTAGTGTTTTAAATTCTCTGCGGGAAGTGTCACGTGGAGCACGAAAAACTGATGATTGATTTAGACGGATGGTAATGCTTCAAAGGGTGAAATTGTCTGCTTTAGGCGAGGATATGGGAACATCTGATCCTCCCATTCGATTATCTTTTGGGCCTCTAGTCTGGGGCTATGTGAATGACTCAGAACAGTTGCCCCAAAGCCATTGTATGTGCTTTGTAGGACGAGGATTTGTCGTATACGCCTTAGCTTGGTTACTTTCCCAGAGGAAGTGAAAAACCTTGATGGGACGTCATTATCATCGGGAATAGGTGCATTAAATTCCTTTGTTGTAATAGGTAATGTTTCATAAGGAACAACCGACGTCTATCCATACACTAGTTGGTAATGATGATTCCACTTCCTAAAGATACTTGACTATTTTGAACAATCTTAGATGAAATCTCAACAGTTGATAGTGCACATTTGATCGCATGATCCTCTGTGGTTGAGGCACATATAAAAAGTTCTTGAAGCATCATTTTTCTCTTTTCTGTCATTTGTGACCTACAAAAGTTCTTCTTCTTATCTTGCCAACTTCGTTATATCTTTGCGAAAACTTCTTTCTTCCTATTACTCTCTTACATCTTTTAGCAGTAGGTTCCAAAATAGCATCTGAAAGGTCTACAACATCCTCTTCGACAACATGCTTTTCAGAATCTTTCTTTCTTTTTCTTACAACTTTCTTATTTTCTGCACTAACATTTTTCTTAACTAAAGTTTTATTTCTTTTTACAAATGACACTAAGTCAACTTTAACAAAGATTTCAAGCAGGGGTTTATTTGAACAAGTATCATCCCTAAGGAGTTTATCAGTGATATTCTAACTTGGCGAATCTTCACATGCATTTAGAGCTTCTATAGTTTGAGTTATGTTGTTTGATTATTAGTTCATATTTTTGTTTGTTGCAACAAAAGGTTTTGATACTGTAAGAACATATTTAAGAGAATAAAGATTGGATGGTTTAGTAGGTTTAAAAGGCTTGCCTTCATCCTTGTTGGGATGAACAACTCTGAGTGGAACTATATCAAAGGGATCATGAGATGGATAGATCTTGGATTTATTTTGAAGATGAGTGGAATATTTAGTGTCTTTCGTTGTAGAGAAAGTTTTTTATCCTTTCATAATTAGATCAGTCATCGTCAAAGGAACACGGTCGCTCAACTTCTTCATCTTCTTTCTTTTGAACTCCTTGGCACTTCGCAAATGTACGATAATATCAAAGTAGTAAAATAAATATCGTTCAAAGAGACCAATTTTTTAATTACTAAATTATATCGTTTCATTGCTTATCTAAGAAGGTCAATGTTTGAGTTTTTTTTCAAAATAAAATTGGGTTTTCTTGACAATTAAAAAGAAGAATCTGAGACTTTGATTCTTGTCAACAACTTTACTCATACAAGTTACAGTTCCGATCGTAACGAGAATTATTTTTGTGTGTAGAAAATGACAAAACTAATAGTAATGCTTGTTCTTGCTAAAACACTAAAAGGTTACTTCCCCGTTATAACTCGAGGAGAATCTTAGATGAATGGTTAAGGTGCTTGCTTTGTGTATGACTACTGTGTCTTCGCCCCCTTCAATTTTTCAAGCACTCTTTATTTATAGATCTTTCTTTGCTATTTCATCTTCCTGTAATGTCCGCCGCTTCCCATAATTAACTCATAACGCCTGTCTCTTCAATGATTGTAACTCTCCAATCATAATGTGTTATTTCATAACCGTCCCTTGTGTCTTTTTGCATGGCATCTAAGCCTTATCATCTCCCCGACTTATAGTCAATCCTCGGTTCATATGAGGCCGGCTTAGCCTTGATTTATCGGGTTACTCTTAATCGGGGTCTGACCTATAAGTAGGTGTATGACCTTCCGATTAGTCATTCTCATCATACCCAACGTTACCGGGCTTGGACCTCGGCTGGTCAACATGATTTCTTGGATGTACAATGCTCACCTTCGTCGACGCATTACCAGACTCTAAACCCACAATCTACCTGCTTTCGTAACGAATGGAAAATTCTAGCAAGTGTACTATATCGCCGAAGTAATAAATTAAATTCATCTCCATGGGAATTGCAAATTTTAACAAGGTAACGATAGTGCGAATTAAAGTAAATAACAAAGGTGATTAAAGTAAATGCGAATAAGGTTAAAGATCGTTTTGGTACGAATAAGAACAAAAAAACTTTACTGAATAAAATTCAATTATTAAAGACGATTGGATCTTTATTTCGACTCCACTACTTATACATTTTGATGAACTATGTATTAACTGAATTACTAAAAGGTTAAAGTCCTACAACAAATTAACAATACCAGTGCACCTAATTCCTTGGTGTACAGCTCACTAACTTAAGCAATAATTCCCTAATTCCTTAGGCCAATTCAGATTTAAACTAGGCGTTCTAAGTGTGTTAATTCACAGGCCACAACTTCTAACTGTTAGACGATGACTAGGATCTAGAAGGGGGGTTGAATAGATCCCACGAGTTTTACACGCAAATGGCTTTCCAAAAATTTGGCTTTAAAAGTTATTTTTTTTATGGACGCGACCACTGAATCACGTCTACAATGAACCTCTACTAAAAGGATCAGATATGCACGACAATATTGGGAATGAATTATGGATGAGAAAATTCAGATTGATTAACACAATTTAAACGCAATCAACAATGTTTTATTTGCTTGATAGTTAATCCAACCCAACGAGGTAAATCGACAAACAATTAATTGCGAATGCGTTCGATTTTGCGTTGAAACAAAATTATCGAACACTTGGTGTGCATTAACACACTAAGTGCAGATTTCAAAGTAATGTGATGTTGAGCTATTCCTAAATACAATCCAAGGAATTGTATCAAATTTACAAAACAATTTAACAGCCCTGTATAACACAAGCTCAGAAATTTCGATCAATTTAAACTACGCAAATTCGAATGATATTAAACGTAAAGAGTTAAGGGAAAGAGAGAATAAACACGATTTGATTAGGCAGTTCCCCAATCGTCCTCGCTATGGGTACCTCTGTCCCCAATTCCACAAATGGAATTGAGATATATATATATATATATATATATATATATATATATATATATATATATATATATATATATATATATATATATATATATATTACCGTTGCAATTGAGTAGTTTATACAAGAGAAAAACAATGAACATCCAAACTTTCAAATGTCTTTGATTGTTGATGCAGAGTCTTCTCTTCCCTTGATTCAAGACGAATCAAGTCCCTCGAATCTGGTTGAACAAGTCACCGTCCCACACTACTAGACTGGAAGAACCCACCGTTCTTCAATTACCTTCATTCGGCCGACTTCGATCCTCCACGATCTGATCCCAAACTGTTCTTCAACGATCCTCCGACTGTAGCTACTAAACCGAACAAATACTTTGTTCTTTGGTTACCTTCGCACGGCTGAATACTTGTAGAACGAAGCGGTTTGTACCAAAAACCCCCCAAAATCTCCTTGATTCTTGGAGGACAAAACCTAGGGTTTTATTCAAGAAACACCTACCAATTCTCAACCCAGAAATGAAGATCACACACTTCCAAATTCTGAACGTTATCACTTCAAAACAATGAACGACACACACAAAAATGATTATGTGTAATTATTTGTTTACTCAAGGTTGAAGATGAAGATGAAGAGAAAGATTGGTATCAATTTTCACGTTTCTTGTTCTGCATGTAAAAAATGAGCTAAAATAATATATATACTATCCTAGAAGACATAACAAGAATAACAGAAAATTTAAGTGAATAACACATTAGAAAATTGGTGCAAAACAGTGAACGGTCGACCTATTCAGGTGAGGAGGTCGACCTGAGCAAGGCAGTCAGCACATCTGCATAAAAAACAGCCTATGCGTCGACCTAAGCAGGGTATGCGTCGACGCATTGTTCACAGTTTTAGATAATGATAAATTCAGGATGTATGAGTCGACCGGAGGGTCGACGCGAGCATTCCCGCAGTTGATACTAATAAATGCTACCTGTCTGGGTCGACCAGAACATGGTTGTGAGTCGACTCACACCCTTGAAACATGCAAAAATTATCTTTTTGACTTTCCTAAAGGTTTTTAACCATATCTAACGCACCTAGAACATTGCCAACATGATCAAACATCCTTAGAACACCTAATGTGTATTGCATATGATATTCTTCATGTGAATTCTATATATGCTAAGCCTGATAGTTTTGACATCATTAAAATCAAGTGTAAAGAGATCTTCCCTTCACATACTCCCCCTTTTTGATGATGGAAAAATAGTGGCGTAAGGTCTAACTGAGGTATCATCCTCCCTCTGACTTTATGCATCCATCGTTGTTTGATCATTCTCAATACCTGTTATTTCCAGTTTCTTCCTGTTTCTTCTCCCCCTTTGACAACATCAAAAAGAGAGAAATATAGACATATCAAGGATAGCAAAAAAAAAAAAAACGAAAACGAGAGTTTTTACATAATTGCAACGCGTAACCATTAACCCACATCCACATACAATGTAGGTTAATGAACATAATGAAGGATAAATAGAGACACAATACTAACAACCAAACCAAAATGCTTAAGGAACATAAAGGTTAGAACATTACATTGGTACGACATAGAGAATCCAGAAAGTAGCAGTACAAAATTACAAAAATGAAGCAAACATAGCGAAAAGAAACATAGTAGAGTCATAAACAAAAGACAATGCAAGAAACAAAACACTAATAGATATGATGAGAGATGCAATAAAAGTCCTCAAGGCCTCCTCCCGCTAAATGAGTGGCCTCTTCCGCGAAACTGGTAAGTATGAGGAGGTGGTGGAGGTTGCACGTCCAATTGCTCAGTCATCTCCAATACGGTTTGATTCAAAATGTTGAAATTGTTTGTAAGAGCACAGTGCTGATTAGCAGATGTCTCAGCCATAGTGTTGAATCTTTCCATCACATTAGTGGCAAAAGAATCAAAGTTTTCAGTGTGCGTTTGAAGCTCGTCGTGCAAAGACTTGAACCGTTCCTCTTGAGCTGTGGCAAACCTCTATTGTTCAAGCTGCATATTCCTCATGAGTTCAAGAATATCCTCATTGTTTTGTTGAGGATGCGGAGGTGATGGAGGAGTATAATAAGAGTCTTGATATACCAAACTTTGAGTTGATGGCACATAGTTAGAACCAAGAGTGGTCCCGCCAGTATATTGACATTAACCCTAGCCTTGGTCAATCTCAGCTTCCATTTGAGAATACTAAGGCATATGAGTACCTGTAGATTGCCATTGATTCCATACTTGGTCTTCCTCAGATGGCATAGCATATGAGTGAGGCATCCAAGCACTATTATCTTCAACACCAATATCCATTTGATTTCCTTGGTCATTCTCGATTTGTTCTTCCTCTTCATCGCTTTGTTCTTCCTCTCCTTCTTCTTCTTCCTCTTCTTCTTCGTCCTCATCTTCTTCATCTGATTCTTCCAATACAGCAGTGTTTGATTTCACAACATACTTATACTTTTTATCTTTGACATCCCAAATATGACCCATCATAGTCAATGTCTTCTGACAGAATTCTTGATTTATAGTGAGCGATTTGTCAGGAATACCAGGAACACGGATCTCAACATGGTTGATCACCTTTTGAATGAAGGAAGCGTAGGATAACGCAGTCCCTCTACTGGAGAACTTCGGGCTGATCCACCCTGGAGTAGCCCCCTTTCTTTGGTCTAAGAATATGAGAGACGATCCACTGCAAGATCCTTGCAACGGGAGTCAGTTTCCCTGTTGTTACTGATTTAGGAAATAAATTGCTCGCCACAACATTATTCGGATATGGTCTCTTCAACATAGAATTCATTGCTTTCTTAAAGTCATAATCCTTAACAGTACTTGTATCAGTTGCATGTTCGGTAGGTTGAGCATTAAGCACATGCATATTGAACAAATCTCTCCAAGTAGAGTCATTGATAGCAATAACCTTATTCTCTAGCTTGCAATTAAACATGTAACCATCAAATTTACCCATTAAACCAGAATAAAAAATCCTAACTAAATCCTCATTATATTTGGTGTCACATTCCAAAAAACCATTGAAATTCTGAAAATCCAATAACTCTATGACTTCTTCTAAATGCATCCGTTCAACGGTACGACGATAGTAAACAAATTGCTTGATAATAGACCTTTTACTCAACTTTTTCTCATATAAATCAGCAAATTCATCAGATACAAGAGAGAAAAGTGTTACCGGTTAATTTGGAGGAGGTTGAGAAGGACCCGCTTGAGAAGAAGACTCTCTTGTAGCTCTTTTCCGGGTGATTCTTCGAGAGGCCATTGAAGGTGATGTTAGAGAAGGATGAATAGTAACCAATTTCTTTAATTGTTGTGTGAAACCCAAATGTTGTTGGTAAGAGTGGTGGAGTTAGGGTTTTGTTTGTAGAAGATTTAGGGAAGAGGAGGAGATGAGAGAAACTATGCAATGACTTGATACTATGCACATGCAATGTTAATGACCAATAAAAGAATCATAAAAAGCATAAAAAGCACTTAAATGGGACAAAATACATGAAGTCCAAGGGATTTTTCGCAGTCTGCAGCGAGCCGTCGACCGTTAGGTCTGTGTGCGTCGACGCACACTGTAAAATTTTCTATAATTTTGAAAAATGAAGTTGTAAATCGACCATAGAGTCGACCTGAGCATTCCCGGCTTTAATCGTGAACAATGCATTGAGAGAGAGTCGACCAGAAGCATGGTTGAGTCGACCCAAACAATAGAAAATTGCAAAAATCAAATAATTGTGTCATTTAAGCAATGATATTGAATAAATAAGAAGCCAACACAAACATCAAACATTTAAATGGATAAAGTAAGCTTAATATGTGCAATAAACATCAATTTTATTACACCACATGGTACATTTACAACAACAAAAATTTTGAAGCGGAACGATATTACCTTGACCATGAACGATTATGAGAGCCCTCACATATTGCTCAATAACTCTTGGCATAGTTAGTCAAAACCATAAACAAGAATATATAGATGTGAAGAGCTACTATCTTAAAGAATTATCAAACACGATCCGAAATATCGAGAACGCCTAGTTCCCTACGGATGTGAAAGAAAGGCTCAGTAGATAGTGGTTTTGTAAAAATGTCAGCAAGTTGATTTTTAGTATCAACATGCTCAAAGACCACATCACCTTTCTCTACATGATCCCTAAGGAAATGATGACGTATTTCGATATGCTTGGTGCGTGAATGTAGTACAGGGTTCTTAGTTAGGTTAATAGCACTAGTGTTATCGCACAAAATGGGAATACGCTCAAGTTTTAAGTTAAAATCAAGCAATTGTTGCTTAAGCCATAGGACTTGAGCACAACAACTGCTGGCAGCAACGTATTCTGCCTCGGCTGTTAACAAGGCAACGGAAACCTGTTTCTTGCTATGCCAACTCACCAAGGAATTTGCGAAAAGGTGACACGTGCCACTAGTACTTTTCCTATCCAACTTGCACCCGGAAAAGTCGGAATCGGAATAACCAACTAAGGAACAAACACTACCTTTGGAATACCACAACCCATACTTTGGAGTACCGGAGAGGTATCGAAGTATGCGCTTAACTGCTTTTAGGTGAGATTCCTTGGGACATGCTTGATACCTCGCACACATGCATACACTGAACATAATATCGGGACGTGATGCGGTAAGATATAGAAGAGATCCAATCATACATCGATACTTCTTTACCTCTACATCCTTACCATTTTCATCACGATCAAGATTGGCACATGTAGGCATAAGAGTGTCTATTGCTTTGCAGTTTTGCATGTCGAAACGTTTGAGAAGCTCAAGACAATATTTTGTTTGACTCACAAATGTCCCCTCTTCGAGTTGTTTGATTTTCCATCCGAGGAAATAGTTGAGCTCCCCCATCATGCTCATTTCAAACCCCCCTGCATCAAACTAGAAAACTCTTTGACCAAGGTCATGCTAGTAGACCCGAAGATAATATCATCAACATAAATTTGTACCAAGATTAAGTGTTTTCCTTGACGTTTAATAAAGAGGGTTATGTTAACCTTCCCTCTTGAATACCCTTGATCAAGTAAAAATTTGCTTAGACGTTCATACCAAGCCCTAGGGGCTTGTTTAAGTCCGTATAAAGCATGTTTAAGTTTGTAGACATGATCGGGATATTCATGGGATTCAAAACCCGGAGGTTGGGCAACATAAACCTCTTCATTTATGTATCCATTAAGGAAAACACATTTTAACATCCATTTGGAATAATTTGAAGTTCTTAGTGCAAGCATATGCAAGTAAAAGACGTATAGCCTCGAGTCGGGCAACCGGCACATAAGTTTCCTCATAGTCGATTCCTTCCTCTTGGTTATAGCCTTGCACTACAAGCCGCGCTTTGTTTCGAGTTATAACTCCGTTTTCATCAAGTTTATTTCTAAATACCCATCGGGTGCAGATTACTCGATGATCTCGCGGAGGGGGGGACAAGGTCCCAAACCTCATTTCTCCTAAATTGATTTAGTTCATCTTGCATTGATAAGAACCAATGCTCATCGAGTAATGCCTCCTTTGCGTTTTTAGGTTCAACTTGTGACACAAAAGCGGAGTAATAACAAAAGTTACTAAGTTTAGAGCGAGTGGTTACTCCCTTAGAGATGTCACCGATGATTTTGTCGATAGGATGGTCTTTAGAAGACTTCCATGCTGGAGGAAGGTCATCTTCATTTGTTGGATGATCCTCCTCACTCTTCATAGGTTGGTGATCCTTTTCCTCCTCAATACGCACTGCTTCAGGCTGATCAGTTCCCTTATCAGTGTCCTTGAGTATGTCTTCAGAAGATGCACCTGCACCATAAAAAGAACTACCTTCTCTGATATTTCTCGGATAAGACTCATCAAAAGTAACGTGTACCGACTCTTCAATAATTCGTAACCTTTTATTATATATTATATAAGCTTTACTTGACTGAGAGTATCCAAGAAAAATACCCTCGTCGGCCTTGGCATCAAACTTACCAAGTGTCTCCTTACCATTGTTCAACACGAAACACTTGCAATAAAAAACGTGAAGGTGAGAGATATTTGGCTTACGCCCTTTTAAAAGCTCATACGGTGTCTTGTTTAGAATAGGCCAGATGAGCACCCTATTCAAAATGTAACAAGCCGTACTTATGGCATCGACCCAAAAGTATTTTGGAAGTCCACTCTCATTGATCATAGTCCTTCCTAATTCTTCCAAAATTCTATTTTTACGTTCCACAACCCCGTTTTGTTGAGGGGTACATGGTGCAGAAAAATTATGATCAATTCCATGGGATTCACAAAATGCTTCAAATAAATGGTTTTCAAACTCACCCCCATGATCACTTCTAATTGACACAATGTTCGTGTTTAACTTGTTTTGAGATAACTTAGCAAATCTCTCAAAGGACGAAAACGTATCACTTTTATTTGCTAAGAAAATGGTCCAGCAAAACCTTGAAAAATCATCGACTATTACAAAACCATAATAGTTACCACCTAGGCTTTTAACCCTAGATGGTCCAAAGAGGTCCATATGGAGGAGCTCAAGGGGTCTCATAGTTGAAACAATGTTTTTAGATTTGAATGAGATCCTTGTTTGCTTCCCCATTTGGCAAGCATCACAAAGGTGATCCTTTGTGAATTTGATTTTGGGAAAACCGATGACTAGGTCTTTAGAGACTATTTTGTTAAGCAAATCAAAGTTGATATGAGCCAACCGTCTATGCCACAACCATGAATCTTCATTCATAGTGACTAGACACTTGTCTCCATTTAACGATACCTCATTTAAGTCTAGCATATAGACGTTGTTCACCCTCAAGCCCTTAAACACATTCTTTTTGTCACTATCTTCAACTATGCAACAATCTTTTGAAAACGATACTTTATAATTCTTGTCACATAGTTGGCTAATGCTTAAAAGGTTGTGTCTAAGGCCTTCCACAAGAAGCACATCAGAGATAGTAGTAGATGAGGGGTTACCTACACTACCTTTGCCGAGAATCTGTCCCTTGTTGTTATCTTCGTAGGTGACAAACCCCTTTTTATTCGCCACAAAGTCGATGAAAAGAGATATGTCACCGGTCATATGTCTTGAGCAGCCACTATCCATAACCCATCTTCTTTCGGTGGTCTCAAGACTTTGTACCTAAAAAATAATCAAGGGAGAGTAGGTACCCAATTCTCATTGGGTCCTTTGCGGTAAGTGAAACCAAGACCGCACTTGGGCAACCATTGATAAATGCCTTTTGGAACAAGAAATCTTCTAAAATGACATTTAGCAATAGTATGACCAGGCTTACAATAATTTAGGCAATCACGGTTCATTTGAAACTTACCTTTACTATCACTATTTCGAATCACATACATATACTTTTGATACGGATTATTCATACTTTCTCGATAATGTGATCGATCAATAGCAAGCGTAACTTTAGGCTTAAGAGCCTTGTCTAATTTGGCCTTAAGGGTTCTCACCTCTTTTTTCCAAATATGACAAGTATCACAGCCCTCAAACTTGAACCATGGAGACTTATTCTCATCAATCTTAGCTTTTGATGCATCCACCATGGAGTTTTTAAGAGCTTCCAATTCCTTTTCGGAATTGGAAACCTTTCTCTCTAAGTATTTAAAAATCTTTTTGTTCGAGGCTAAGCGTTGAAAAGCTTCCTTAGCCTCGTGGTGCAACATATCAAAAGCTTTTTGTAATTCTAAATGAGACATACTATTAGAATGATCATATTTAGAGTGTTTTACCTCTTTCTTCTTGTCTTGATGTGCCATAAGACATAGATTAACGGATTCACTCTCGTCACTTGAGCTGTCATTTTTTCTGACTCACTATCGCTCTCCCAAGCAATGTATGCTCGTCGAGATTTGTTTGACTTTTTATGTTGACGACTCTTATCCTTATCCTTATCCTTGTCTTTCTTAAGTGATGGACAATCCGGCTTGTAGTGCCCGGATTTTCCACAGTTGTAACACGTTCCTTTAACCTTGCCATTCTTGTTGCCTTCCTTTTTAGATTGCCTCTTAAATTTGACTAGGTTTTTATCCGAGTGTTGAATCTCATTCTTCCGAACATACCTATTGTATCTCTTCACAAATAGACTCATATCATCATCGGAGTCATCATCTTCGTCATTGTTGGTTTCATCATCACTTTGCTCTTTAGATGTGGACTTTAAACAAGAAGCCTTAAGAGCAATTGACTTCTTTTCTGTATCTTTTGTTTTCTCCTTCTTTATACTCTTTTCATGTTTTTCAAGGCTAATGAGCACTTGCTCATGCTCATCGAGTTTGCCAAATAATGTGGTGAGGTCTAGAGTAGCTAGATTATTGGCCTCCTTGATCGCGGTGACCTTCGGCTGCCATTCTCTGTTAAGACACCTCAAAATCTTATTAGTAGAAACCTCGTTTGGAATTGGTTTACCAAGTACATGCAATTTGTTGATAATGTGAGTAAATCATTTTTGCATATCCACAATGGTTTCCCCTTGCTTCATGTAAAAAAGATCGAACTCTTGCGTTAGTGTGTTAATACGGGCCATTTTAACATCATTAGTGCCTTCATGGGCTACTTGTAAAGCATCCCACATGGCTTTGGCCATTTCACAATGAGAGACTCGATAATATTCGTCAACTCCCAAAGAGGAGATCAAAATATTTCAAGCCTTCCAATCATACCTGTACTTTTTCTCGCCCTCCTCATTCCATTGGTCTTCGGGTTTGGGAATGACAATGCTTTCGGCATTGGTCATTGTAATTTGCATAGGACCATTTAAAATAACGTTCCAAACCTTCCGATCTATGGAATTTATATGGACGCACATACAATCCTTCCAGTAGCTGTAATTCTCGCCTGTAAAAACTGGAGCTCTATTATAAGCCCCTTTAGATTCATTCGCCATATTCCAAGAAGTTTTACCGAAGCACCAGATAAACCGGAGCTCGTGATACCACTTGTTAGATGATGGCTAGGATCTAGAAGGGGGCGTTGAATAGATCCCACGAGTTTTACACGCAAATGGATTTCCAAAAATTTGGTTTAAAAATTTTTTTTTTATGGAAGCGACCATTGAATCACGTCTACAACGAACCTCTACTAAAAGGATCGGATATGCACGACAATATTGGGAATGAATTATGGATGAGAAAAATTCAGATTGATTAACACAATTTAAACGCAATCAACAATGTTTTATTTGTTTGATAGTTAATCCAACCCAACGAGGTAAATTGACAAATAATTAATTGCGAATGCGTTCGATTTTGCGTTGAAACAAAATTATCGAACACATGGTGTGCGTTAACACACTAAGTGCAGATTTCAAAGTAATGTGATGTTGAGCTGTTCCTAAATACAATCCAAGGGATTGTATCAAATTTACAAAACAATTTAACAGCCCAATATAACACTAACTCAAAAATTTCGATCAATTTAAACTACACAAATTTGAATGATATTAAACGTAAAGAGTTAAGGAAAAGAGAGAACAAACACGATTTGATTAGGCAGTTCCCCAATCGTCCTCGTTATGGGTACCTCTGCCCCCAATTCCACAAATGGAATTTATATATATATATATATATATATATATATATATATATATATATATATATATATATATATATTACCGTTGCAATTGAGTAGTTTATACAAGAGAAAAACAATGAACATCCAAACTTTCAAACGTCTTTGATTGTTGATGCAGAGTCTTCTCTTCCCTTGATTCAAGACGAATAAAGTCCCTCGAATCTGGTTGAACAAGTCACCGTCCCACGCTACTAGACTGCAAGAACCCACCGTTCTTCAGTCACCTTCACTCGGCCGACTTCGATCCTCCACGATCCGATCCCAAACCGTTCTTCTACGATCATCTGACCGTAGCTACTAAACGGAATGAATACTTTGTTCTTCGGTTACCTTCGCACGGCTGAATCCTTGTAGAACGAAGCGATTTGTACCAAAAACCCCCAAAATCTCCTTGATTCTTGGAGGACAAAACCTAGGGTTTTATTCAAGAAACACCTACCAATTCTCAACCCAGAAATAAAGATCACACACTTCCAAATTCTTAACGTTATCACTTCAAAACAATGAACGACACAAACAAAAATGATTATGTGTAATTGTTTGTTTACTCAAGGTTGAAGATGAAGATGAAGAGAAAGATTGGTATCAATTTTCACGTTTCTTGTTTTACATGTAAAAAATGAGCTAAAATAATATATATACTATCCTAGAAGACATAACAAGAATAACAGAAAATTTAAGTGAACAACACATCAGAAAATTGGTGTAAAACAGCGAACGATCGACCTATACAGGTGAGGAGGTCGACCTGAGCAAGGCAGTCAGCTCATCTGCACAAAAAAATAGCCTATGCGTCGACCTAAGCAGGGTATGCATCGACGTATTGTTCACTGTTTTAGACAATGATAAATTCAGGATGTATGAGTCGACCGAAGGGTCGACGCGAGCATTCCCGCAGTTGGCACTAACAAATGCTACCTGTCTGGGTCGACCAGAACAGGGTTGTGAGTCGACTCACACCCTTGAAACATGCAAAAATCATCTTTTTGACTTTCCTAAAGGTTTTTAACCATATCTAATGCACCTAGAACATTGCCAACATGATCAAACATCCTTTGAACACCTAATGTGTATTGCATATGATATTCTTAATGTGAATTCTATATATGCTAAAGATGATAGTTTTGACATAATTAAAATCAAGTGTAAAGAGATATTTCCTTCACACTAATTACCTATCCCTAGTTAATTACAAAATTGAATAATTGCCCTAGATTGAATCGGTAGAATTACGATCATTAATCCCTACTCATTTGATATCGATTTATGCATTCGTTAATACACAAAAAGCATTAAAATCAAGAATAATTAAATAATGAAAATAACATAAAAGAATTCAATTAATCTCAAATAACCATAGGATCCAACATGGTACAAGAAATTTTGTCTTAAAAGACGCAATCAAAGGAATCTAGCTACTCATAGTGCTTGTAACAATTACCATGAATTTAGATGGAGAGTACATGAAATTTAAGGAAGACAAATGTATTCAATAACTTCCAAAACCCTAATTAAAAACCATTGCTTTAGAATTCCAAGCCATCACTTTCTCTATCAAAATCCAAAACTCGTCAAAATGTAGCCAAAAAAACTCTATTTATAGAAATTACAGCGTGTCAGACCTGCCCAGCATCGCGCCCGCATTATTTTGCATCGCGACCGCAATGTGACATCATCGTGCCCATGATGTCACCAACGCGGCCACGAGAATTCCATAGGCAAATTAGCTTTCTTTTCTTCCTTTTTCTTCAAAATTTCTATATGTCCCAATTTTCTTCCTCTTGGTAATTTTTTTTTCTCATTTCTTCCACACTTTAGCTTGGCTTTTGCTCGTTATTTTTCTAATTCCATTGATTTTACTCACGAATTTTACGTAATGAGTGTCACCACAACCCCAAACTTACTATGTTTCTTGTTCTCAAGTAACATTTATGCACACTAAACATTTCATCAATATTAAAATGCTTACCCTCACTAATGAACGTCGCCTTTCTTTTTTTTGATAAAAACTTTCATTCCCTACTTCAATCCAATTAACTTGAAAAATTTCTTCCAAACACGAAAGTACTCAACTAGTCTCTCATCTCACTTATCACTACTAGAAAATTCGCTTTTAGTGACCGAATTAGTGACCGAAAAATTTCGGTCACTCTAGTGACCGAATTAGCCACCAAAATTAAACATCACGTTAGTACAATTTTAAAAGTCACTAAATCGGTCACTAAATAAAATTAGCCACCGATATTTTGTGACCATAATTTTCAGTCTCAAATAATCATTGTTATATAAATTAATTCATAAAAAAGTTCAGTGACTGAAATTTCGGTCACTAATAATTTTTTTGTTTTTTTTTTTCATTATTAAGTTGCTTCCCTCTCAATTCTCACCTTTTATTCATTTTTTTAATTTTTTTGTGAAAATTTTACATTTTTATTGTTTTAACAAATAAAACATATATTTATATAAATAATTAACTCATACAAATTTATTAATTTAGATAAAATATAATTTTAATGAAATCTTTTTAAATAATATTTGAAAGTTCTATTTCATTAATATTATATACATTTCAAATGTAAATTATACAATAAAAACCAAATGGCTTAGTGGACACCCGAAAGCCTCACAAAGGAAAGTGCATTGGTACGATTCCTACTAGAGACAAAAAATTTATTTTATTTTAAAATCGGTCACTTAAATCGGTCACTAATTTCAGTCGCTAAAATCGGTCACTAAATTCGTCTCTAAAGGTTAGCGACTAGCACTTTTCCAACCAAAATTTGTTAGTCGCGTTATTGGCCGCTAAACGTTTTAGTGACCGATTTTTAGGCTTTTTCGGTCTCTAATTCGGTCATTAAACACGAATTTTTTAGTAGTGTATATTCCTTTGATTTGACAGGGTAATCACAATATCAACACACAAAAGTATTAGCAATGAGTTTGTAAAGTTTCTATAAAAGTCAATCAAAGTCATATTCAAACACACACTTTTGAGTTATTTTTAAGGTTGTAACGTGGCTTATGTTAGGGTAGGATAATTGATGATAGTAGGCTTAAACCTTTGGAGTTAGCTAGGTACCTAGTTTTACTGATGTTATCTGAAATTCTGGCACATATAGGACAGATGTCGTATACGATGTCAGGACACCAGGATGTCGAATGCAAAGTCAAGACATCGTAATAGCAGAATTAACAATGAACAATTTAAACAAAATTGCAGGAAGTAAAGAACACAAGGAAGTTATTAATCCAGTTCGATGCAACGTCACCTACATATGGGGGCTACCAAGCCAGAAAGAAAATCCACTATAATAGTATTAGTTTGAAGATCTTAAGTAAACAACCTCCAGTTTACAATCTTCGCACCTAATCACTACCCGTGCAATTTCTATCTAAGAAACTCTTAGATAAGAGACCTCTCTCACCCCCCCTTAACTATACAACAGTGATGATAAAACAAACAATCAAAGAAGAAGACACACTTTAAGAAACAGAATGCACTCTTGTTTAAAAGCTTATGAGTGATTCACAATTACAACTATACTAAAACAGTCCAGCTCTAGTATCAAGGTGATACAAGAGTGGCTAAAAAATAACAATAAACAAACAAAAACCCTAAAAAAACTCTCACAAAAATACGGCACTCTGCCTTTCTTTAGGTTTAAAGTCTTCTTATAAATAGCCTTCGAAAAGTATGGACTTGAAGAGAAAATTGGGCTAAATTAAATAGCACATCCATAATATTCTGGAAAATAATATATTATTAAATGCATATCCATAATATATTATTCCCTAAAGTTCATATCCAAATCAAATCTTCTGCATACACAAATCAAATAAAATCTCATGTTTCCTTAAATGATATGTCAACCATTCTTAGGAAATATTGCACAGCTGGAGTCGAACTTTGACCTTCTAAAAACACACGCTTCTTAGACTGTAATATACTGGAATCAAATCTTCAAAGAATCTTCACTAATAAACTCAAATCTTCCAAAACGCGAAACAAGATCAACTTCAGTACCGCACCAACATGTTATGACATCTGGTACGACATCTCGCTAGAATACTTCAACAAAACCTACTTCAGTATCGCACCAACAAGTCACGACATCTAGGATAACATCTCGCCAGAATACTTGTTTTAACAAAATGCAGCCAATCATAAGGCATACAACCTAACAAACTCCCCCTTTGGAAAATTTTGGTTAAGACAATCTTTGCAAAACATATCTTGTAACAACCAATTAACTCAAGAGAACTTCTTCAAGGAAAATGCACAATAAACAAACTTGGAACTTCACCAAGATACATCAGAGGCATACACAACAGAACAATATAAAACTAGCCTCACAAAGCACAACATCAGAAAGAAATAAACTCTCACAACACAAACTTTATGCATAGAAAAATAAATTCTCCTAGACAGGATGTCAAGACATCAGGTATGATATCAAACACATATCATCTCCAGTCAGGATGTCAAGACATCAGTTATTACCTCAAGAATCTTACAGTCATATCCCTATCAAAACATCATGATCCCTCTAAAAACCAGATCAGGAGCAGACACTACTCCTCCTCCTCCTCAAGTAGTACTCCCCCCTTAAGGGTGCAAATGAAAATCTACCAACCTATATCACCCCCTTTTTAGCCACAATTTAGACAAAACAACCATACATTCACCAGGAACAGAAACAACCTCTGTAGTAGATACAAAAGCAATAATAAAAAAATAGGGTACAACAGATGTCAACACTGTTGTCTGTTTCCTCATCTTTATCACCACCTTACCATATGTCACAACAATGTTTAGGACATGTGTCCCTGCAAACAATCTATAGTGCAAAGAAAGAGGAGATTCCTTCCTATATGCAATATTAAAACTGACCAAAATACCAGGGTGCTGCAAACACCTTATCAGTTACTTCCACCTCAGCTTGCTCCTCCTCGCTCCTACCCATAAACCTATTAATAATTTCAGGAGAAAACTGCACACATTTACCTCTATCATAAACCTTCCTATACTCCCTGCCCATTTTACTATCACAGTCCTCACAAATGTGTACAATGAGTTTCTTCATCAAACGAGCATCCTCAATAAGATTCACCACCGAATAGAGGTAAGAGAAAGTATATGTTGCACTCATTCGCACCTGCAATTGCTATAACTCCTCAAACGTGAAAATTCCTAATTCGCCCCTTAACTTTTCAAATTGATTTGCATCCAAAACCTTAGTAAATATGTCTGCCGGTTACTTCTCAGCGACCACATGCTCTAGAGTAACAATTTTGTCCTCAACAAGATCCCTAATAAAATGATGACGAATGTCAATATGCTTTGTACTGCTATGTTGGATGGGATTCTTAGATATATTGATTGCACTCATATTGTCACAATTTAATGTCATGACATCCTGTTCAACATTATATTCCTTTAGCATTTGTTTCATCCAAATCAATTGAGAGCAACTACTTTCTGCAACAATATACTCAGCCTCATATGTAGATAAATACACACAATTTTGCTTCTTACTGATCCAAGAGATAATATTATTTTCCAAGAAGAAACATCCTTCATAAGTACTTTTTCTATCATCAGCACTATCTGCCCAGTCTACATCACAATACCCTACAAGTATGGAATTTGGACTATGAGAATACAACATTCCATAATCACTAGTACCATGTATGTATTTCAAGAACCTCTTTACTTGAGTAATGTGGCTCATTTAAGGCTTAGCCTGATATCTAGCACAAAATCCTACAACAAAATTGATGTCTGGTCTGCTAGTTGTAAGATAGAACAGACTACCAATCATGCTCCTATATAAACTTTGATCCACATCAACACCTTTTCATCCTTAGTTAATTTCAAGTGTGTTACAGCAGGTGTCCTTTTATGACTAGAATTTTCTAAGCCAAACTTCTCTACTATATTCTTAGCATACTTACTTTGAGAAATGAATATAGTATCATCTATTTGTTTAACTTGAAGACCAAGAAAATAAGTTAGTTCACCAACAAGACTCATCTCAAATTCAGATTGCATTTGCTTGACAAAATGTTAGACCATTTGGTTTAACATCCCTCCAAACACAATGTCATTAACATATATTTGAGCTATCATGAGTTCACCATGCTCTTCTTTAACAAACAAGGTCTTGTCTATTCCTCTTTTTTTGTAGCCATTGTGGACAAGAAACTCAGTTAACTTTTCATAACAAGCCCTAGGTGCTTGTTTCAATCCATAGAGAGCTTTCCTTAGTTTGTAAATATGATATGGAAAACTAGGATCTATGAACCCCTTGGGTTGTTCAACATACACTTCTTCATTCAAGTACCCATTTAAGAAGACACTTTTCACATCCATCTGAAATATCTTGAATTTTAGCATACATGTCACTCCTAAGAGCAACCTTATGGATTCAAGACAAGCAACATGTGCAAAAGTCTCATCAAAATCATCCCTTCAATTTGAGTGTATCCTTGAGCAACAAGCCTAGCCTTGTTTCTGGTCACAATTCCATTTTCATCATATTTGTTCTTGTAAATCCATTTTGTGCCAATAACATTCATTCCTTCAGGCCTGGGTACCAAGTCCCACACTTCATTCCTTTTGAACTGACCTAGTTCCTCTTGCATAGCATTGATACATAATTCATTAGTCAATGCCTCCATCACATTTTTTGGTTCAAATTTTGAGACAAAACAAGAATTGGATATCACATCTCTGGATCTAGTGGTGATCCCTTCATCAAGATTTCCAATTATAAGTT
Source organism: Lathyrus tuberosus (assembly GCA_022829125.1). Taxonomy (NCBI): domain Eukaryota; kingdom Viridiplantae; phylum Streptophyta; class Magnoliopsida; order Fabales; family Fabaceae; genus Lathyrus; species Lathyrus tuberosus. The sequence continues at coordinate 3,058,305 of JALAZF010000516.1, forward strand.
CCTTTGGATGATTCTTCTAAATTCTAGTAGAAGGACCTTTGTTGGATCGAGGGTTATCTGGTTCAGTCCTTGCTGGCTCAATGTTGGATTCAATGTCTTCCACATTTTCTAAAGCATCAGTCTGCTGATATGATGTTCCAACATCTTCTTCGATATCATTCCCTTTCACAATAATTGAATCATCAACTGCAACATTAATGGATTCCATCATGACCTTGGTTCTAGAGTTAAATACCCTGTAAGCTCTGTTGTTTGTAGAGTAACCAAGAAATATCCCTTCATCACTTTTGAGATCCATCTTTCTCTTCTATTCACGACCAGCCTGAATGTAGTACTTACTCTCAAACACATGAAAATATTTAACATTAGGTTTCTTCCCTTTCCATAATTCATAGTGTAGAAGATGTACCAGCTCTCAGAGTGACACGATTGTGAATGTAACATGCAGTGTTCATAGATTCAGCCCCAAAACGATAAGGAAGATTTTTTGCATGAAGCATGACTCTAGTTGATTCTTGTAAAGTTATATTCTTGCATTCTACAACTCCATTTTTTTGAGGAGTGATGGGTTATGAGAATTCATGTCCAATTCCTTCAGAAGAGCAAAATTCAGAAAATTTGGCATTTTCAAATTCCTTGCCATGGTCACTTCTGATTCTAACAATAACAATTTCCTTCTCTCTTTGAAGACATTGACAATGGTCTTTAAAAACATAAAAAATGTCTGAGTTTTCATTGATAAAGTCCACCCAAGTAAATCTTGAAAAATCATCAACTACCACGTAGACATAACTTTTTCCACCAAGACTTTCAACCTGCATTGGCCCCATTAAGTCCATATGAAGAAGTTCTAGAACTCTGGAAGTAACCTGATGTTGTGACTTCCGGTGTGACATCTTGGTTTGCTTCCCAATTTGACACTCACCACAGACTTTTCCCTCCTCAATTCTGAACTTGGGTAGACCTCTAACAGCTTTTTTAGACATAATCTTCTTCATACCTTTGAGATTCAGATGTCCAAGCTTTTCGTGCCATAACTTGACTTCATCTTCCTTGGACATTGAACATGAGGAATAATATGTAGTTTCTTGTGGTACCCACAAATAACAATTATCTTTTGACCTGACTCCTCTGATTAGAACATCATTCTTCTTATTGGTAACCAAACATTCTGACTTGGTGAAATTGACTTTTAGACCTTGATCACTCAACTGATTGATACTGATCACATTTGTAGTTAATCCTTTCATAATAAGAAAATCATCCATTCTATGAATTCCAGTACATGATAACTTTCCTACTCCCTTAACTTCGCCTTTAACTTCATCTTCAAACATAACAAAACTAGTGGAATAAGAGTTAATGTCCACCAAATACTTCTTGACCCCAGTCATATGTCTAGAACATCCACTGTCAAGGTACCAATCTTCTCTAGATGAAGCTCTAAAGGAAGTGTGGGCTATAAGACCAACATTAACCACCCTATATTTCCACTCCTTTTTAGTTTTAGTCATCACATGATTAGTCATAGGTTGCTTGGAATGTCCAGGATAACCATACAGTCTGTAACAGAAAGGTTTGATGTGACCATATTTACCATAATAATGACACTTCCACGGCAAGAACTTGGCTTTAGTTTGAGTTTCCTGATGTCTGGCAGGATGTCGAAACATTTGGTCGGACATTGTATGTTCAAACTTCCTTTCAACAGAAATAAATTTTGTCACAGGAGTGTTTCCTTGTTTATTTTGAGATTGGCAATTAGACCCATTGTTCAACATTGGTAATTTTGTCACTTCCAGCCTCTTTTCCAACTTGAAGAATTTCATATAACATATCAGACACATTGTTCAACATTGTCATTGATTTGGTCATGTTTTCAAGTTTAGAATTCAATAGGGTTACCTCATCTTGAAGACCAGACACAATAGATAAAAGATTCTCTTTTTCAGCCTGCAGCTGAGCTATGATTCTCTTCTACTTTTCTCCTATCTTACACATTCTTCACTTCTGATACACAGTTCCTTGAAGGAAGCATCTAATTCTTCATAAGAGACATCCTCATCACAGGAATCTTCATCAGATTCACATCTTCCTGTGAGGTCTGCGACATGCTTAGAAGTTTCAACATCAGGTTCACTTTCAGAATCATCATCAAACCAAAAAACAGACATGCCCTTTTGATTCTTGAGGTACGTGGGGCATTCTGATCTAATGTGACCAAAACCCTCACATTCATGACACTGAATACCTTTTCCTTGATTTGGCTTTTCCTCTGTTCTTGCTTTTCTCTGAAAATCACTGTTCTTACTGATGTCGAATGACATGTTCTTGACATCTGTTCTTGGCATTCTATCCATAATCTTCAGTACCTTCTTGAATTGCCTCCCAAGAAGCACAATAGCATTAGAAATTCCTTCATCGGTCCCCATGTCACATTAAACCTCTTCATCATTAGTGTTGGAGATAAAAGCTATGCTCTTGTTCTTCTTTCCAGACCTTTCATTGATAGCCAATTCAAAGGTTTGAAGTGACCCAACAAGCTCATCCACTTTCTTGTTGCTGATGTCTTGGGCTTCTTCAATCGATGTGACCTTCATGTCAAACTTCCTAGGCAATGACTTGAGAATCTTTCTAACTAGCTTCTCCTCTAACATCTTCTCTCCCAAGGCACTATATGTATTGGCAATATCAATAATATTCATGTGAAAATCATGAATGGACTCGCATCTTTCATCCTGAGATTCTCAAATTTGGTGATGAGAAGTTGAAGCCTTGACATCTTTACTTTTGATGTGCCTTCATGAGTGGTTATGGGGATTTCCCATGCATCTTTGGCCACGGTACAAGTACTTATTAACCTCAATATATTCTTGTCAACCCCATTGAACAAGGTGTTCAAAGCTTTGGAGTTTCCAAAAGCAAGATCATCTTCTTCCTTAGACCAGTCCTCTTCTGGCTTCAATTCAGTTGCGTCCTTCCAATATTTTCCCTTCACAACAGGGTGTTGCCAACCTTTTATAACTACTTTCCAGGTTTTGCTACCCATCTTTACATTTTGGGCTCACTTTTGGATATAAAGCACATATTGGCTATCAATTCTCTATAATTTATAGGTTTTTTATCTAGTTGTAACTCCTTCATTTAGATCCCTGATTATGTTTTCAATGCGATGATTCTTTTATACCATTATGGATGATCCTCTATTTTTTGGAGCATTACCATCCTCAATTTATGTGCCATTATCAACCATTGGCAGATGGATGCTGGTAATCTTATAAGAAACACTAGGTAAGACATGTTGTTCTAGACTAACATAATCCTCCTCTTGTTGACTGTCATTTCATATTTGATGTCATCAACAATGACATTTATAGATTCCATCATAGATTTTGTTCGATTATTGAACACACGATATTCCTTACTATTTGTGGAATATCCCAAGAAGATCCCTTCATCACTCTTCGGATCTAAATTTCATATTTGCTCTCTATTTGAATGGATGTATCATTTTGTATAAAAGCTTGAAACTATTTCACATTTGGCTTTGTTCCTCTCTACAACTCATAATGAGTGACCTTGGTACCTGGTCAAAAGGTTACACGATTGTAGATGTGAATGGATGTATATATTACCTTAGTCTAGAAGTGATAGAAAAGATTCTTGGCATGAATCATAACTTTATCCATCTCTAGAACAGTACAATTATTATGCTCAAAATCCCCGTTGACATAAATTCTCAAAGGTAATGATGCCATATGTCTTTTCAGGTATGAATTTAGCCCATGTTTATCTTGAGAAATCATCAACACGTACAAAGAAATACATCTTACCTCCTAGGTCTTCAACTTTTATAGGTCCCATGAGATCCATATGAAGCAGTTCATGCACCCTGGTAGGGATATGATGTTAAACCTTCTTGTGTGACATCTTTGTTTTCGTTCATATTGGAAATTCACCACAAATTTCACCTTATTCTATCTTGAGATCAGGAAGACCAATAATGGCCTTTTCAGATTCAATCTTTCTCATACTTTTGATATTTAAGAAGCCAAGTTTTTGATGCCATAATTTAGTTTCATAAACCTTTGAGATCATGCATGACTTAGGTTGATTATTCTCTTGAGAACAACTCATATAAAACTTGTTAGTTGATCTAGATCCCTTCATTAATTGAACATGATTATTGTTAGTGATTGTGCATTTGGACCGATTGAAATTAATACACAGGTCTTGATCACAAAGTTGATTAATACTGATGAGATTTGTAGGGAGCCCTTAAAAAAAGAAGCATGTCATTTAGACAAGGGAGACCTGGACAGTCTAACTCACTTTTCCATACAATTTTCCATCTAGCTCCATTACAAAAAGTGACATAGTTACTGGAGTACAACTTTATCATTATGATAATTTTTTCTCCTATCATGTATCTAGATAAGTCTCTATCAAATTACCAATCTTCACGATAAGAAACTTTTAAGGAGGTATAGGCTATATAAATTAGAGTTCCCTCTTGGTTCACCAAACTTGTTGAGGACACACTTCTTTTGCTGCTTTCCAAGTAGGATGAGCCTGATATGTGAAACCATGTTTTACAGGTTAATGATTAAAAAAGTCTTGAATGTGAAATATTCTTTTTATGATGACAGCTAAATGTGTTTTGGATGATGACAACCAAAGTCAAGCATAAAGTGATTAAAGATGCAAGCAGACTAAAAAGGGTTTGATGAGTTTAATGGTCACTGCAAATATCCTTCTGATGATGGCACCTAAATAGAATATAACTCAAGCATCATCACCAAGTAAAGCTCAAGCAAATATGTATATGAATGAAGTACCTTACAAGTCTTGAAGCATGTGAAAGTTCGCCCTGTCGCGTCTGAGTGAACAATAATGTAAAAGCAAAGGGCCTTATCGTAAAGTTATACGACTAATCAAACATTCATTCAAACAAGTTTTCAAACATATTTTTCTCAAAGAAATATTTCTAAAAATGTTTTAAAGTCGGGCTAGTTGAATGGGAATTATCAAAAAAGTTTTGGACAATTTTTTGGTATTGGCCAATCAATTTGGCACCTATACCCAATTGATTGGGTTAGTGGAAAAATGCGCCCTAATCTTTTAGGAGGTTCCTTAATGAATGACAACGACTATATATTTTTTCTTTCCTTTTAAAACATTCTAAACTATTATTCTAATGACTATATATTTTCCTTTTTCATGCCACTCTTTAGCTTATAAATAGAGGATCCTTCTCTTATATTTTCACATCCAGGATCATAAGCTCCATATATCACTTCTCTCTCTCTCTCTCTCTCTCTCTCTCTCTCTCTCTGTGTGTGTGTGTGTGTGTGTGTGTGTGTGTGTGTGTGTATGCGCGCGCGTGCGCGTGCGTGTGTGTAAAAATATTTTCTCGGTTTATCTCACTTATAAATTTATCCTTAGTGCTTTTGAGAAAGATTTTTTATAAGTGAAACATTTGTATAATTATAGAAGGGTAGAATTGTAACTTCATTAAAGAACATGTTTACCTTGGTTGAATAATTTGTCCATTTAGGAATTGTTTATTTGGGTTCGAAGGTAAACCCGTTATAAACTTTGGTTTGAGAATTTAGTTGCTAAGTCGAATTTTAGAAAATTTTACTCCATACCCCTACAGTTATATCAATACCCCTACAATTTTTAAAAAATGTCAATTTTGTCCTTATTTTTTTTAATTATTTATTTTTTATTGTTCGTGTCAATTTTTATTCATCGGAAGACTTGTCGAAAGTGTACCGGAACACTTAGACCAAGACTTTCGGTCTTAATAATACCATTTTGAATGTATTATTAAGACACCAAAATAATTTTTGAAAGGGTTCCAGTTAAAAAAATTTCTAAATTAGTTTTAGCAACGGTTAAAAACCGTGGCCGAAAGTGTTCCGGCTAAAAAAATTTCTAAATGAGTTTCAGCAACGGTTAAAAACCGTGGCGTAAAATAATGAATATCATTGCAAAAAAAATTCTAAATGAGTTTCAGCAATGGTTAAAAACCGTGCCCTAAAATAATGAATATCATTCCGGAACACTTTTTGAAAGTGTTCCGGTTTTAAAAAAATTCTAAATGCGTTCTGCAACGGTTAAAAACCGTAGCCTAAAGTAACGAATATCATAATGATATTCGTTACTTTAGGCTGCGGTTTTTAACCGTTGCTGAAACTCATTTAGAATTTTTTTAAAACCGAAACACATTCTGTGTTTTAATAATACATCCAAATAGTATTATTAAGACTGGAAGTATTGGCCTAAGTGTTCCGGTACACTTTCGGCAAGTCTTCCGATGAATAAAAATTGACACGAACAATAAAAAGTAAAAAATAAAAAATAATTAAAAATAAATAAGGATAAAATTGACATTTTAAAAAAATTGTAGGAGTATTGGTATAACTGCAGGGGTATTGAGTAAAATTTTCCAAATTTTAGTTCGAAAGTTCAGCCCATTTTAAAAGCTTTTATATGTTTGATATTAGCCCAATATAAAATATCACATTAGTTCGTAATTATCCTAGTAAAAATCCTAATTCAATTTGTAACCTCAACTTAGTTAAAAATTTGCTAGCGTTGGGGACACTTACAAATATAACATTACAACCTTCAAATAAATAAATAAATAAATAAATATATATATATATATATATATATATATATATATATATATATATATATATATATATATATATATATGTAGATTATGCGTGGTTTACACTTTATCTAACATTTTCAACCAATTTCTGCGTAAAATGTCAATATATCCTACTTTAAAAAAAAACATGTTAAAGCGATTGCTGCGTAAAATTCTATACGAATAATTTTCTGCAAGAAATTAAAAACGCACCCCATTAAATTGGTTGAAATTAGAAGCACCATCAATTTCTTTGACATGTTTTTTTTTTTTGAAAATAAAGTATATCAGGATTTTTGTTGAAAAATTAGTTACTTTGAGGATTTGGTTGAAAACGTTGAATACAGTGATAAAATTTTGAAAATTTCCGCAAAATGTAGGGCAGCCATCGTCAGCTTGACAAATTGATTAAAAAGCATTGATCAGATATGCAAGTTGTGGAAGGTAAAACGTAGCAGTTCCAGCCGTTTTTGTTTCGAGAAAGATAGATGGCTTTGAGTTGTTCAACATCACATGCCGACGTCGGCATCTTTGGCTAGTTGGTTGGGTTGTGACTTGACTGCTTAGCTCACAAACAAGACATTTTCAGCAACTCATTCATTATCGTCATTTATGATTTTTTTAAACATTTATATCTTGAATTTTTGCACACGTTTTCAATTCTTTTGGATTGTTGACAAGTTCAGTTCTTTTGTTTTAGATTTATTTATTGTAAAAATGAGACTTCTTTTCTTTGTGCTGGCTGGACTCGTCGGCAAAATGTAGGCCCCGGAACTATATTAAAGAGCTTAAAGTAATCTGAAAGGACTCAAAGTGTCGATAAAATTAATAGTTAATTTTAAATATTGAGTTCAAGAATCCATCTCATCTTTTGTACTTTCTTTATATTTATTTATTTTTGGTTACATACGTTTTAATATCTGTTTATAAATTTAAAAATATATATGTTGGCAATTAGGATTATAAAATGATAGGGAATTTGAATCCATTGATTCTATTAGAATATGAAAATATTGAAAGATACATTATTTAGAATAAATTCTTTGGTACTAATAAATTTAATTTAAGTTTGAGTATCATAATTTTAGTGTAAATTGTTTTAAATTTTAATATATATATATATATATATATATATATATATATATATATATATATATTTCTTGCTAAATATTATTTGGAGAAATCTTCTTAAAACTAGTCAGGAGAGACCACAATCGTCCTATATGATTATGAGAGTTTTTAGTAGTTGTCCTATTTTGTCATGACCAAACTTCCTTTCATATGGCTTAATTTATTAATAATTCTTAAAGGCATGACTATTCACATCCCTCATAAAGTGTTCAGACAAGATAATCTTGGAATTCCCTCTTCTCTAGACCGACCTCCTACTCTGTGAGTCACTGAGTGTCACTTATCTTAATAATGACAAATTTTTCTCTCTCATCTTGATGGTTTTATGGGAACTCCCACTTGTCATCATTGCTCTTCTTTGTTATGAATTCTTGTCTGTTACAAACTTATTTAAAATAAGAGGAACTTTGCTATTTCTCTTTGATATTTACCAAAGTTAGTGATCTTCTTCCCAAGTGTTACGGACAAACTTCTACTTCATCCATCGCTCGATTCTTCTGCTATCTCAAGCCCCAGATATCATTTTCTTTCCCTTTTCACTCTTTTGTTCTTTTATTATCTCTTCAATACGAGGCTTCAGTCACTTGGGAGAATGTTCAATTTCCCTTACTGCTAGTGATAGAAATATGATTTGGAATGCTTGCATACGGGACTGTGAGGGTTATTTGAGCCAAATGGATTTTGACCGGATTATTAGGGAAGTTTATGGTGAAATCCCTTCACCTATTGGTAACACTAGCTCGGAGTCTTCATCCTCGGGTTTTTTGGACACTCTGATGGAGGAAACATGAACCTTTAATACATAAAGAGGTTCTAAGCTATGACCATAGTGTCATTGACAATAGCTACATCTCAAAGCTTCGTTATAATAACTCAGTCTCTTCCACCGGGAACGAGGAAGACATTATTTTAAAGCCTTGCGTGGTTGGTGAGAGGGTCTGTATTACTCGGCCCAATGAAGTGCTCGATGAATACTTTCATTCGTTTGTGACGCATTGGACATAACGCCTACCTTAAGATTGTTTTTCTCATTTTTTGAGTTGAAGGGATTGGATAAAGGAGGCTGGGTATACCTCAGTGGTATTCCAGGGAAGAGTTTTCTTAAAGCTTATACCATAAACTATACGAGTTTTAAGGATAAGTTCCTTCGAGTGAAGAGTGAGAAAAGGTGTCCATAAGTTATGTATGCACTGGACGAGAACTACCGTTTCCCGATTTATTGGTCGGATAGTCCATTACCGATTTCAGGTTTCAAATACAACAAGTTGAACGCTTTGGAAATCCGAGCTTTGACCGTTTTGGACGCCTTTCAGATAGTGAAAGTTAATGATTTACTACAGATGGCTGAAAACCCGAAACAAATTTCTAATTTCTTGGGTAATGCTTATATGTAATTTTTTACTGCTTTTTGATAACCCTTTTGATAGTCATACTTCTTGATTTTTTGCTTTGATCTTTTTATTTCAGCTAACATGACCAACCTCGAGCTTTCTGAGTAAAAGAAATTGATGGTCGAAGCCAGAGCGAGGCGTGGGGATCAGTCTACTTCTAAAAGTGATCTGACGTGTATTCAAACTCGGACCCTCAAAAGGAAGAAAACGGAAGCTATCAAAGCAATTCCCATCGTATCCGAGCCCCAGGCTACCTCTGTTCCTCCCTCTGGGGATTCTAAGCCGGTCTCTCCAATGAAAATGAAGACTTTGATGTGTGGTGGTGTCAATGAGGCCTTCCTGGAAATCACCACCTTGATGCAAGATTCAGGTAGTGGTCACCGAACCAACTCATCATCTGAATTCAAGTTTTGGTACAACAATTTTGATGGATTGTGATACCTCTATGATCATTCGAACACAACTAGGGACATTGAGAAGGTTAAATCAATAGGCGTTCAACAGTTGACACAAAACCTCGGGACTTACCTGATGAGGTGGGCCGTCATGACTCGAGGTCTCTTTAAAGTAGGCGATGCTTATGAACAGAACGAGATTTGTCTTACTAAAGACCTAAACCACTTGAAGGATAATTTGAAGGCCCGAACCCTTCTTGTAGATGAGCTGACTAAGCAGCTTGCAGAGATGAAGAAACAGAAAGAGATGTCGAAGTCCCAGTTGTTTGAAATGACTAAATAGAAGGAAACCACCAAATCCAAGTGCTCGGAGCTGGACGCGACCAATGCCGGCTTGGTTCGAGAAGCACAACAAGCTCAGGCTTTTAATGAGACTTTAAGAAAGTATTTGCAAGATGCCCATGTGGATCTGCTCTCTATTGGGGACGATGCTTTCGAGAGAGCTAAAGCTCAAGCTTTATTCATCATGCTCGACCTGGATGTGACAAGGATGGATTTTTTCAAGACGGCGGTGGACGAGCAATTGGTCGACATGGAGGAAGCTTCCCCTGAGGCAGAGGGTTTGAAGGATGTGGTTGTGAACCATTCGACTTTTGAGGCTCGGGAGGACGAGCCTTATGAAGTTTAATTTTGTTTATGTTCTTGTTGTTGGCCATCAATGGTGATGTGCCCCTTGTATCTTTTGAACAATATTTTGTTTTCTTTTCCTGCCAGATGCTTAAGCCTTCTAAGAGATCTTTTATGAAAATGTTATTTCATTATCTTTCAACATATTTCATTCGGTTTTTAATATCTTGACTGCTTTAGCAATCTATGTGTTGTGATTAAATGATTTGATCTAAACTGATCCCTTGTGCTTTGATCTGGTTATTTATAGTTCAATAAAGGACTTGTATGCTATACTCTTCTTGTCCGATGACTTATTACCCTGCTTTGACCATGTTACTTTATTTTATGCGATCGATTATTTGAGTCAAAGATTCCAAGTCCTGGATAGATGTTTTGTTCTTTTTACTTAGCCGGATTAATAGGTCGGTAGTTTTATTAAACATAACCTGGCCAGAGGTTTACTGTTTACATAGACGATTAGGTCAGAGATTTTATTAACATAACTCGGCCAGAGGTTTACTATTTACGTAGCCGATTTCATTAAGTCAGAGGTTTTATTAACATGATCCGGTCTGTTTAAATAGCCGATTTCATTAATTCAGAGGTTTTATTAACATGACCCGACCAGAGGTTTATTGTTTACATAAATGGTTTTATTAAGTCAGAGGTTTTATTAACATGACCCGATCAGAGGTTTCTATTTACATAGTCGATTAGGTTAGAGGTTTTATTAATATAACTCAGCTAGAGGTTTATTGTTTACAACCGATTTCATTAAGTCACAGGTTTTATTAACATGATCCGACCAAAGGTTTACTGTTTACATAGTCGATTTCATTAAGTCATAGTTTTATTAGCATGATCCGGCCAAAGGTTTATTTTTTACATAGCCGATTTCATTAAGTCAGAGGCTTTATTAACATGACTCGACCCGAGGTTTACTATTTACATAACCGATTTCATTAAGTTAGAGGTTTTACTAACATGACCAGCCAGAGGTTTACTATTTACATAGCCGATTTCATTAAGTAAGAGGTTTTATTAACATGATTCGTCCAAAGGTTTACTGTTTACATAGCCGATTCCATTAGGTCGCCGGTGATCTTTGTGACAATATCGGCTACTGGGACGAGTTTAATCTTTTCTCCAAAAGTGACACACAAAAAATATGAATTAAGGGTGCCTCGTTAAAAACCATTGCATTTGCATGGGAAAAGAGTGCTACCCTCAATTTTTTATTTAAATAATGCTATTACATAATATTTAACTATAATAAAACCTAAGGTTGGAAACATTCTAGGCCACAACATTTCTACTCCTAAATTTTTAAGCTTGTAGGCTCCATTGTTCAACCTCTTCTTGATCCGATACGATCCTTCCCAATTTGGGGAAAGCTTTCCCTTCTTCTGTGTGTCTGTAATTCTTTTTAGAACCAAGTCCTCTTCTTGAAAACTTCTTGGCCAAACTCTGGTGTTGACCCTTATCTCCATCCTCTGCTTTGTAGCACATTATCGTACATGAGTCATCCCTCTGATCTCTTCTATGAAGTCAGTTGAGTTGTCAAGCCCCTAATTATTGAGATCCTCATTAAATTTTAATCGCCTCTAGGTCAGAGAATTGATCTCCACTTGTATCATTGCATCAGCCCGATAAACCATTCTAAAAGGCGTTTCTTTGGTAGTCGAATGAGGAGTGGTGTGATAGGACCATAAGATTTCATGCAAGTACTCGGCCCAAAGACCCTTGGCTTCGTCTAACTTCTTCTTCATTCCTGATAAGATGATCCTATTTATTACTTCTGCTTGACTGTTTGCTTAGGGATGCTCAACTGACACAAACCTTTTATGAATACCAAGGTGCGTGCAAAATTCTATAACAGCAGAGCTTGCAAATTATGTAACATTATCGAATACAATGACTCTAGGTAAGCCAAACTGACATATAATATTTATTCAATAAAAAATTCTTTCTCTTTCTATTGTGATTCGAGATACGACTTTTGTTTCCACCCACTTGGTGAAATAGTCGACTGCTACTATGAGGAATTTTAACTACCTGGCAGTTATAGGAAAAGGTTCTTAGGATGTATGTCCCCCATTGATAGAACGTCCAGGGAGATATCAGTGAGTGTAACAAATGTGCTGGAGAATGTATGAAAGGAGCATATACCTGACACTTTTCACACTGCTTCACAAATTTTGTGCAATCGTGAAGCATACTCGGCCAATAGTACCCGACTCGAAGTATATTTGTAGACAAAGCTCTTCCTCCAATATAACTCCTACAAACCCTTCACGCACTTCCTTCATTATGAGTCTGACCTCTTCTTCAATGACACATCTCAGCATCAGAGAGGATCCACCCATGTTGTATAACTAATCAACTACCATGAGGTATCTAGAAGATACTCTTTTAATTCGTCGTGCTTTAGTCTCTTTCTCCGATAACTTATCATATGTTAAGTATTGAATTATGGGTGTCATCCAGCCTTTTTCATTTTCCAATACCATCACCTCTTATGTTTCTATGCTTGGAGCTTCTAAAGTTTCTTGAATGACTGTCCTATTTAGCCCAAGCCTTTTATGCTGGCTAGCTGGGCTAACATATCGGCTCTGACATTTTCCTCTAGTGGAATGTGTGTTACCTTGAATTTTGTAAAGCCTTTGGCCAATTGTACAGCTCGCTGCAGTACTTGAGTAGCAGCATTTCCTTTTCCTAAAAATCTCCTTTGATCTGACTAACTACCAGTTGTGAATTTGTTCGAACTACCAGATGAGAAACTCCGACCTCCTTGGCTAGTTTTAAACCGACGATCACAATTTGTACTCTGCTTGATTTTTACTGGCCTAAAAATTAAAACAAAGATATTTTTCCAGTATTATCTCTCATGGTCCTTCTAGTACTATACCTATGCCACTACCTTTGAGGTTAGATGACCCGTCCACTGATAGGATCCATTGCTCGTTCGTGTCTTCCAGAGTAGGTGAGATCAGCTATAATAAAGAGTCTGCCAATACTTGTGGTTTGATGTTGTTTCTAGGTTCATACGTGATATCAAACTCGGATAGCTTTATCATCCATGCCACCATTCCGCCTGCCATATCCGGCTTCTTTAAGATCCTTTTTATAGGGTAGTTAGTTTTTACTATTATAGGATTTCCCTGGAAGTACTGATTGAGCTTCTTGGCAGTGACTACTACTGCTAAAGCTAATCTCTCAATCTTCTGATATCGACTTTCAGCCCCTTTGAGGACTTTGCTGACAAAATAGACTGGTCTTTCATCCACCTCACTATATTGAACTAATACCGAGCTAATTGCCTTCTCGGATACTGCTAAATACAAGATGAGCAGTGAGTTCTCCTTCAGGCGAACCTAGATTGGCAGGATGATAGGAATTTCTTCAACTCCTTAAATTGCTTCTCACATTCTTCCGTCCACACGAACTCTGCTGACTTTTTGATTGTCGTGAAGAAGTGTATGGACTTGTCACATGTACAAGAAAGAAATCGGTAGAAAGCAGCCGGTCTCCCGGTTAGTTGTTGAGCTTCCTTCATAGACGTCAGTCTTCTCATATCAATGATTGCCTGACACTTGTCCAGGTTTACTTCTATTCCCCAATGTGTTAGCATGAATCCTAGGAATTTTCCAGCTTGTACCCCGAAAGTATATTTGTCATAATTTAGTCTCATGTTGAACTTTCTTATTGACTCAAAGGTATCCCCCAGGTCGTCTATGTGTTTAACTTCTTCCGTGTCTTGATTAATATGTCGTCTACATAAACTTCAAGATTTCTACCTATCCGCGAAGAGAATACCATGTCCATAAACCTTTAATATGTAGCCCCTGCATTCTTGAGTCCAAAAGGCATTACTTTGTAATAATAGTTGCTCCTATCAGTCATGAATTCCGTGTTGGAAGCATCGACCAGATTCATCCGTATTTGATTGTAACCCGAGTAGGCATCCATGAAGATGAGTGAGGTAACAGATAGGGGTCCTTCGGGCAAACCTTGTTGAGATCAGTGAAGTATATGCACATACGCCATTTTTCCTTCTTCTTCTTCACCATGACCACATTGGACAACCATGTAGGATACCCGATCTCTTGTATGAACCCAACTTTCAAAAGTTTTTCGACCACTTCGGTAATCGTCTTCCTTTTTTCTTCCCCGTTTTTCTCTTTTTTCTGGGCCACGAACTTTGACGATGGATTGAGTGAAAGTTGATGGCATACCACCTTTGGATCAATCCCAAGCATGTCAGATGGTTTTCACGCGAAGAGATCGATGTTGTATCTTAACATCTTGATGATCTCTCCCTCTTCTTGTTGGGATAGCCCCGAGCCTATTTGTGTGACCTAAAAACTTTCTAAAAATATCTGTACCATTTTGACTTCTCCAATTGGAGCCTGTCATACCCTAAATTTTGACCATAAGACTTCACATCATGGTGCAAATCATCACCACAATATGGATGTACTTTCATACCTCATCAATCCTCTCAAAAATTGTTGAGTGTTCACTTTAGCCAAGAATTAGGGTTTGAAGCCCTCTCAGAGCATTCAGGAAAAGGATCAATCAAGAATTGACATGATCTTCAACTTGTCAAGCCTCTCAAACATCCATGAAGGATCAAGAGGTCACCCACATAAAGAATCTAACATAAGAATGCAACATTCCAAGTTGATCAAGCCTCAAGATCATCAGTATCACCAAATTAGGGTTTTGGTTGACCAAGGCCTCCAAGAGAGAAATTTTCATCTGGGCATGAGCCAATACTTCAATATATGATTCAAGAAGCTCAAAAGAACCTCATAAGTCCATTCATAAGTTCAAAATAGCCTCAGGGGATGCATATATCAAATATCAGGAATTAGGGTTTTGACATAGTTCAGTCCCTAGGTTGACTTCTGGAGCAAGGCATGATCTAAAACTTCAAGATATGCTTTAATGACCTCAAATACATCATATTTATCCATTCACAAGATTGAATTAATTTAAAGAATTTGGTTCATAAGCAATATAAGGATTAAAACACATCTGGACCACAAACTAGGGTTTTTGAGAAAAAAAGTCAACCATACCTTTGACTTTTGAGCAAAGCATGATCTCAAACCTTGGGACATGATTCAAGACACTCAAAAACACCTTTGGAATCCATTCATTAGGTTTAATTTAGCCCAAGGACTTGATTTTATAAAGGAACACAAAGTTCAAGTTTCATATAAGATAAAAAGTCAACTGTGATCAAAACCAAGTTTGACTTTTGGAATTTTTTGGCAAACATGGTCTCTTTAAGTCAAGAACAATTTTAAATTGTGATTTGGATCTTGATCAATCAAGAAAAATCACGAAAAGTAAGATTACTTGCAAAAGGGGCAACCTTGAGAAACTTGAAATTTCACTAAGTTACGAAAAATAATGGTTTTTACCCAACTTTGCAAGGCCATACCTTGTGATCCAAGCAACCATTTTCTTCCATCCAAAGCTCAAATGATAGCTCTTCTTACATACAACAAGATTTTGAAGCAGAGGTACCCCCAAAAAATGCATGGATTTTGAAATATGAAGCATTAAAGTTAAGGTTTTATAAGATTTTGAACTTTGACACTTAGAATTTTTTAGGCAGAATCTGTCTCATGTTTTGTCCAACTTTGGAGGTATTTTTCATTATGATCCAAGATGAATCAAGGCCAAATGTAAATAACAAAGTTGAAGTATGATATACAAGCTTTCTAAGAAGTACAAGAACTTCCATTAATTCAACTTGAGCAAGAAGTTATGAACCTCACAACATGCCTTGATACAAACTGTTTTTAAGGCAGCATTGACACATAACTTGCATCCCACGAATTATTAAGCCAATTTTGGACACTTGCATCATTGGATTTCTGTCTAATATCAACATAAATGATGAGGAATCTGAATCATAAGGCCAAAGAGTCAAGCGCTTATCTCTTAGCATGTGAGAATCATGATGACAAGCCATGGAACTTAAGTTTTGGCAAGTTGCATTAAAGTGATGCATTGAATTGGTATGAAGCAAGCACAAACCAGCCAAGACTCAGTCCAAAGACATGAGTGTTCAAACCTGCAAAAAGAATTGAGTCAAGATATAGCTATGCTAGAGGAGACTTTAATACCTTAGACTTCAAGTCATGCTACATGACAAAGTACATTGGACAATAGCATGCTCCCTCATCCATTCACTATTCCTACAAAAACAAACTTCTCCTCCTATAAATAGGGATCATTTCTGATCATTCAAACCACCCAAACCATCACAACACATGTTTTCTCTCATTTCACTCTTCATTCCAAAATTTCAAAACCTTAAGAAGTAAGAATCGAATTTTTAAATAGAGTGCAATTCAATCCAAACCAATGATGCAAATACCTCACATACATCATATATGAGTGATCCAAACACTTAAACAACATCTGTAACATCAAATTCACCTAGATCACATCTCATCCCAAGCCAGTTGCAGTTGGATTCGAGCCAAGCAATCCAGGAGGTTTCAACTTGTTCTAAGCATCTCAACACAATCATTGAGGTCCAAGGAAGCTGTCCAGATCATCAAAACACTTCTGTAACACCTACAACTAAGGATTTGAATTCCTCTCGCAAGGTAAGCTTGAACTTTTCAAACTCCATGAAACATGCATCAATTTTGATATTTTAAGTTACCAACATGTTCCTGCACTTATATAGAATGTTTTCCCTCAATCAATTGCTATGTATCAATCGTGTATAAGATTTCATAGTGTTCTTGCAAAAACTAGGGTTCATCTGTTCATCACTTGATAACTCACTCTACACTTAAAAGAAATGAAATTAATTGGTACCATTGAATTTCTTGTTCAAAAACAAACAACTTTCATGTTTACATCGTGCAAAATCATTACGTATTGAGGGAGATATGAGAGGTTTTGCAAATTCGGTCATGGTGGCATGCGCGAGGAAGAAGAAGATGACCTTGGCGCCATATTTCAAATTTTTGAATTTTTGAATATTTTTTAATATTTTCATTTTATTTTCAAAAATTATTTTCTACATCCAATTTTAATTATTTTCTACATCCAATTTTAATTATTTTCAAATGATTTTTTGCACAAATATTGTTCACACATTTAAATAATTTATTCACCAAAAAAATAAAAAAAATATTTTATATTTGATATATTTTTAATATATTTAATATACTATTTTTAAATTGTTTTAAAAATAATTTCAAATATTGATTTTTCTTATCAAATTAATTATTTTTAATCCCAATTTTTTCACACATGTCATTTTAATACCCTCTTCTTTTAATCCACAAAAAATAAAAAAAATAACTTTTGTTTGATATATTTTTAATACATTAAAAATATTATTTTTAAAATTTTTTAAAATAATTTCTTTTTCCTGATATTTTTAATCAAAATGATTTTAAATATTCATGTGGATAAAATACTTTTTTCATAAACCTTAATCATTGTTTATAATATGATTAATGATTTTTATTTGATATTTTTATCATTTTTTATTGAATTTCTTTGGAAAATATCTTTAAAAAATGAAATTAGGGTTTTACTTTGATTCAATCTTTCAAAAAAATCATTTAAACACTCATGGGCCTCTATTAGAGTGTAAGACCCAACCCTCGTTGTAAATAAACTACTTCATGGGCCTCTGCTATAGTATAAGTCCCATCGCGCTTTCAGAATCACGGTGCGATCACTGTTTTCATAAACAATCTTTGGGCCTCTGTTAAGGAGTGTAAATCCCACCTCTTTGTACATAAACTTTGTTTTAAACAATAATCTATGAGCCTCTAATAGAGTGTAAGATCCAACACCCTTCTGTAAATAGAAAGTCTTTTAGCCTCATTCATCTTGGACTTTGTACAAGATACAAATAATCACCTGGGCCTCTGTTTAGAGTGTAAGACCCAACACCTTTGCTTTTCTCATACTTGACATCAAGTCATCTTCAAAATTCACAACTTCCTTCAATTTCTTCAAAATCCTAATCCAATCTTGAAGAAAACATCTGATCAATCAAATTACACTTGGGATTCTATCGAGAGAATAAGACCCACCACCTTTCTCAATTCAATACTTGTTTATATACTTGTTCATATGTCTGTATATACACTTATGCATATCTTATTAAGTTTCTCTTAGCATTTAAATCATCCTCAGTTTAGACTAGTTCAAACAATAGGATCCTTTCAATCAGTATAACTTAGTTCAAATAACTAGTCCCCCCTGTACAAAGGAATGCAGTTAGCCTCATCTTGGGCTTTATCCATGCATTATTGCCTCATCTTGGGCATCATATAATGAATCTCACCAAAAGATAACATCCTCTCGGGCTTTGTTCAATTTGATCAACCTTGAAGTAGTTCAATAAAGAGAGACTTATTTCCCAGTGAAACCTCTTCTTTAATCCCTTTAACCCTGGAACAGTTCAACAGAGAAAGGATTATTTCCCAGTGAAACCTTTCTTGAACTCTTCTCAGACTTGGAAAGTCTCAACCCCTATCCTCCTCTTGGGCTTTATACAAGGACCCACAGGCTTCCTAGAAGCATCACTAGCCTCCTCTTGGGCTTCATACAAGGACCCTCAGGCTTCCTAAAAGCATAGGATAGATCCTAGTCATCTCTATCCCTACACTAGTCCCTAGGAGAGTCAAAAGCCTCTAAGGCATTCAAACTTATCCTTTTAAGTATCTTCTGATCCTCAATAAAGTTTGGCTTTCATCTTTAAAATCCCTAGCCAGAACCATGATACCATCAACAAATCCCCAAAAGAATCAGAGCCTCATGGCATCTAATAACTAAACTCTTCTCTAATCTCCAGCAAGATTTAGTTTCCCTTTGGATTCCTTAACACAGTTTAAACCTTCTCCTGGATTTCAATAATCCTTAGCAAGGATCAGCCTCCTCTTAGGCTTCATATAATGATTTACTGAATCAACCTCAATCTTGGGCTTTGTACAAGACAGGTATAATACTCCCCAATTGAGTCAGTTTTCAACTTTTTCAGCTTCAACCTTGGGCTTTGATCAAGGTACAAAATCCAACATTCCCACATATGAGACTAGGAGTCCTCTCTATAGAAGGATATTTCCTCTATGCATCACATATCAAAACAAACAATCAAAAACCTTTTTCCAGATAATTGATGTAAGTGGAACACTTGTTGATTCAAAATCCAAGCTGGAGTCCCTCTTTTATCATGGTTAAAATTTCTCTTTCATCTAAGTGATGTAAGTGGCAAACCTCTGGATTCTACACATCCAAGTCAGTGTCCCTCTCTTAGCATGCAAAGACTTATAAAGAAAGATGTGGCATTGTTGGATTCCACACATCCCAGTTAAAGCAACTTCCCTTATAAATCAATTCTCCAATATTTGTGATGAATAGGTGAGATATCACCCTTTAGAGATGACAAATTCTCTCTCAGACAAATACTCTTTTAGCTTCAATCTTGGGCTTTGAACAAGACATAAATACTCTTTTAGCTTCAATCTTGGGCTTTGAACAAGACATAAATACTCTTTTAGCTTCAATCTTGGGCTTTAAACAAGACACAAACACTTTTTTAGCTTCAATCTTGGGCTTTGAACAAGACACCAAACAATTTCCTCCCTTAGAATAGGAGGAACTACGATCACTCTGATTTCCCCAGATCTCTTTACGGGAATACGTAGGCATAAGATTGCGAAATCTTTACGAGCACACTAATAAAAAACCTTAGATCCAGTACCTTCCCAAAAACAGTAGAAAACCCCGAAACAACAAAAAAAACATTTCCTCAGCCTTCTCAAAGGAGAAACTTTCCCCAATCAACAACAAATGGATTTAAGCAACCAAGCAATTCAACAGTAAGACATATGCAAATAAAGGTTCCTATAGATTACTATAGATACTCTGGGTGTTAATAGTTTCCCTTTGTATAACCAACCCTCGACCCCCAATCTCTTCACATTTTGTTAGGGAAAACATTTGCACGCAGGGTTAGTTTAAGATATCTATGTGAGAACAAGATATGGTTCTGCATTAATACCTCTGAGTTTTGATGATATCAAACAAGTATGTTTGTATGAACAATTTTATAAGTCTAATGTTTGTTATTTATGAGAATCTAGCAAACAGGTTATGCTTCCGTTAAATGGCGTGAATATGTTGTTAAAAGAAAATACTTCGCCTACGCGTTACACTTGATGTGCTATATAACAGAAATTGCTTCAGGAGAATCTGAAGATTGCAAGACTCTGATATAATTTGTAAAGATAACAAGTTCTAAAATTTTGAAGACTGAGGTTCTGATGAACAAAGTTCAGATGCTGAAGACTTATTCTCTTTAGATAAAGGTTCTGAAGACCCAACTATAGTCTCTACTCATGCTTCAACTAAATACCATCAGAAGCCTTTGAAGATATGAAGACAACATTCTAAGCGAACAAGGTTCTAAAGATCAAGTGCTGAAGACTCCGAAGGCGCAGCTCTGGGGACTCCAAGACTTGAAAATCTTAAAAATCATGCTACGTTTTCCGTTCTTACTCATGCTTGCAGAAGCCTCTGAAGTTAAGAAGATTAGAAGACTAAGCAACAGAGTACAACTATACAACAGTACAAACGAACATATCTTGGAAACAGTGCAACCAATACTAATGAAGATATCTTGACAAGACAGGACACAAAAGTATTATCTGTCCCCACGTCTCTATCAAGCCGCCATCAGTCTAAATAGCTATGATTACTTTTCAACGGACATATTTTACTCGGCTATATAAAGACTTGAAGACTTGAAGAAAGATAGATGAAAGCTCACTGCCAAAATACTCTCTAACTATTATCTTTCTTAAGTCATTTAGATACTAAACTTGTTTACATTTCAGCTTGTAAAAGAAGCACTATTCTGTAAACGATACTCATTCAAACTTAGGTTTGTATTCCTTAAGAAAGACCTGTAAGGTTGGATTTCTTGAGAAGTTTAAGACGTGTTGTCTTAGTGGATTGTTCCTTGAGAAAGACCGGTAAGGTTGGATTTCTTGAGAAGTCTAGAACTTGAGAGTTTTAGAGGTTGTTGTTAGTCACCAGCAGTTTGACTTGTGCATTGTATTAATCTGATTGATTAGTGGATTAAGACCTCGATTGAGAGAGGAAAAACCACCTTGGCGGGTGGACTAGATTAACTTGAGGAATTCTCAAGTGAACTAGTATAAACATAATGTGTTATATCTTTCTTAGCTTCTTACTCATAAGTTAGAAAGTTGTTAAAAAGAGGTTAGTATAAAGAAACGATTTTATTTTGAAAATCCAATTCAAACCCCCCATTTCTTGTGTTTTTCACACCTTCAATTGGCATCAGAGCTCCGGTTCTGAGGTGATAAAAAAGTTGAATTTTTATCAAACATTTAACAGTGTTCAGTACCGATCCAAGTGTGAAAAACAATGGTTGCACCTGAACCAAATGTTACTGCTAATGAAAGAGATTCTTATAGTGCAAAACCTCCTATCTTTGATGGGGAAAAATTTGACTATTGGAAAGATAGAATTGAAAGTTACTTTCTGGCTTTTGACTTAGATCTATGGGACCTGGTAGTTGATGGCTACAGTTACCCTGTAGATTTTGAAGGCAAAAAGATTGTCAGAAGTGCATTAACAGATGCTCAAAAGAAGACTTACAAGAATCATCACAGAGCAAGAACAATTCTGTTAAATGCAATTTCATATACGGAATATGAAAAGATCACAAACAAAGAAACTGCAAAGTCTATTTTTGACTCTCTCCGAATGACTCATGAAGGCAACGCTCAAGTCAAAGAGACAAAGGCTCTTGCACTAATCCAGAAATATGAAGTCTTCAGAATGGAAGACGATGAATCTGTGGAAACTATGCTCTCAAGATTCCAGATGCTTGTTGCAGGACTCAGAGTTCTAGACAAAGGTTATTCTACTGCTGATCATG
This sequence comes from Lathyrus tuberosus, assembly GCA_022829125.1. Taxonomy (NCBI): domain Eukaryota; kingdom Viridiplantae; phylum Streptophyta; class Magnoliopsida; order Fabales; family Fabaceae; genus Lathyrus; species Lathyrus tuberosus. Next base: position 3,080,523 of record JALAZF010000516.1, read on the forward strand.
TCAAGAAGATTATCAGAAGTCTGCTTGTCAAATGGAGACCAATGGTAACAACCTTGAAACTAGCAAAGGATTTGAACAACATAAGTCTTGAGGAACTAATTAGTTCTTTAAGAAGTCATGAAATAGAACTTCAAGAAGATGAACCTCAGAAGAAAGGTAAATCTATTGCTCTAAAGGCTAAGTCTGAAAAGAAAAAGGCTTATAAACTAGAGGAAGAATCTGAAGAAGATTCAGACGAAGATGAATTATCTCTCATATCAAAGAAGATAAGCCAACTATGGAAATACAGAAGGAATAAGTCCAGAGGACCAAGAAGAAGATCTGAGTCTATATATGGTCAAAAGAAAGCTTATGGAAGAGAAGTTACATGTTTTGAATGTAAGGAGCCTGGACATATCAAGAATGATTGTCCAAAGTTCAAGAAAGATGGAAAACCTAGAAAAGCTAAAAAGGGTCTTATGGCAACTTGGGATGATTCAGAGTCAGAAGAAGATTCCGACGAAGAACATGCCAATGTGGCATTCATGGCTAAGACCAGCACGAACGAAGTTCTATCAGAAGAAGAACTATCAGACTCTGATGACGACAGAGAGGTACTTTCTTCCTTATCTCGTTCTGAACTTGAAATAGGATTATCTGAACTTATGGAAAGGTATGAACTTCTTCTAAGAAAACACAAAACTCTAAAAAATACTTTTATGGTTCCTTCCGAGGACCTTACTAAGAACAAGCAAACTATTTCTGAATTAAACGAAAAATTATTTTTCTTAGAAAAATCAAATGCTGTTTTAAAAAATAAAGTATCTAAGTTAGAAGAAGAGATCACGTCTGACATAACCGTCACTAATGAAGTAGTCAGATATGGTAGAGCTTTTCAGCACTTCCTTGCTAAAAGCATAGATAGAAGTAAAATGGCTTCAATGATCTATGGAGTTAGCAGAAATGGAAGTAGAGGTCTGGGATATTCAGGACCATCACAACCATATGACGAAACCAAGAATATCAAACTAATACCTCTATCTAAACATTTTGTGCGTGCTGACACTAAACTGAAATGTCCAGAACCAGAAGGTTCTAAGTCTGTTATATCATAAACACAGACATGGAAGAAAACTTCCAAACTCAAATATTATGCACAAATACCACACTATTATCTTGCTGCACGAAAATCCAAAGGTGTCAGAACCTTTGGAAAGACTAATGTGAAAGGACCCACAAAATGGGTACCTAAGAATAAGATAATTTATGTTGCAGATATCCTTAATGGCGCCACTGAAACACCAGTCATGGTACCTGGACAGTGGATGCTCGTGACACATGACGGGAGAAAGGCATATGTTTCAAGATCTGAAACTTAAGCCTGGAGGCGTCGTCGGTTTTGGAGGAAACTAGAAGGGAAGAATCATTGGCTCCGGAATTGTTGGTAATGGTAAACTTCCTTCTATAAATAATGTTCTTTTAGTTGAAGGTCTAATGCATAATTTGTTGTCAATTAGCCAACTTAGTGACAATGGTTATGACGTTATTTTCAATCAAATGTCTTGTAAGGCTGTTAGTCAGAAGGATGTATCTGTTCTGTTCAATGGTAAAAGGAAGAAAAATACTTACAAAATTAAATTATCAGATTTAAAACATCAAAATGTAAAGTGTCTTCTGTTTGTCAATGAAGAGCAATGGGTCTGGCACAGACGTCTGGGTCATGTTAGCTTGAGAAGGATCTCACAGCTGAACAAACTAGGACTTGTTAGAGGTTTGCCAAATCTAAAGTACTATTCAGATGCTCTTTGTGAAGCATGTCAGAAAGGCAAGTTTTCAAAAACTTCCTTTAAAGCAAAGAATATTGTTTCTACCTCTAGACCATTGGAACTTCTTCACATTGATCTATTTGGACCAGTGAAAACTGCTTCTATCAATGGTAAGAAATATGGACTAGTCATCGTTGATGATTACAGTCGTTGGACATGGGTAAAATTCTTAAGACGCAAGGATGAGTCACATTCTGTGTTTGCTTCCTTCTGCACCCAAGTGCAAAACGAAAAGAATTACAAAATCGTCAAGGTCAGAAGTGATCATGGTGGAGAATTTGAAAACAAAGATTTTAAAAAACTTTTTGATTCGCATGGGATATCTCATGATTTTTCTTGCCCTAGAACTCCACAACAAAATGGAGTTGTAGAAAGAAAGAACAGAACTTTACAAGAAATGGCTCGCACCATGATCCAAGAAACTGACATGGCTAAGCACTTTTGGGCAGAGGCAGTCAACACAACATGTTATATTTAAAATAGAATCTCCATAAGACCTATTTTGAGTAAAACTCTCTATGAATTATGGAAGAATAAAATTCCCAACATTTCTTATTTTCACCCTTTTGGATGTATTTGTTTTATGTTAAACACTAAAAAGAATCTTGGCAAGTTTGATTCCAAAGCACAGAAGTGTCTGTTGTTAGGATACTCTGAACACTCAAGAGGCTACAGAGTTTATAACACAGAATCACAGATTATGGAAGAATCAATTCATGTCAGATTCGACGATAAGCTTGACCCTGAAAAGTCAAAGCTAGTTGAAAAGTTTGTAGATTTGGAAATCAGCTTTTCAGAACCTAAAGAAAAGGCAGAAGAAGTTAAAACTCCAGAAGTTCCTACTTTCGATATCATTGATGTATCATCTGATACTCCACAACAAAAGAAGTGGAGAATCTCAACTTCACACCCTGAAGAACTAATTCTGGGTAGCAAGGACGCTCCCATCAGAACCAGATCAGTTTTCAAACCCTCTGAAGAAACACTTCTGGGATTGGTGTCGTTAATTGAGCCAACGACAGTTGATGAAGCTCTTATGGACAAGGACTGGGTTCTGGCAATGGAAGAAAAACTTAACCAGTTTTCAAAGAACGATGTATGGGATCTTGTCCCAAAACCTAAAGATGTCCATGTAATTGGGACTAAATGGGTATTCAGAAACAAGCTCAATGAAAAGGGTGAGGTTGTCAGAAACAAGGCATGACTTGTTGCACAAGGTTACAATCAACAAGAAGGGATAGATTACAATGAAACCTTTGCTCCAGTTGCCAGACTAAAAGCTATACGCCTGTTAATTTCCTTTTTAGTAAATCATGACATCATCTTATACCAAATGGATGTTAATAGTGCATTTTTGAATGGCTATATATCAAAAGAAGTTTATGTCAAACAACCTCCTGGATTTGAAAACCCAGAAAAGTTAGATTTTATCTTTAAACTAAAAAAATATCTCTATGGTCTGAAGCAAGCTCCCAGAGCTTGGTACGACAGATTGAGCAATTTTCTTTTAGAAAATAACCTCACCAGAGGCAAGGTTGACACCACTCTCTTCTATAAATTGTACAAAAATGATATACTCATAGTTCAGATTTATGTTGATGATATTATTTTTGGTTCTACTAATCCCTCTCTATGCGAGGAGTTTTCAAAGTTGATGCAAACAGAATTCGAAATGAGTCTTATGGGTGAGTTGAAGTTCTTTCTGGGTATTCAAATTGATCAGAAACCAGAAGCTACTTACATTCATCAAAGTAAGTACACTAAAGAACTTCTGAAGAAATTCAACATGTTAGATTGTAAAATAGCCAAGACTCCAATGCATCCGACATACGTTATGGAGAAAGAAGAAGTAAGTGGTAAAGTTTGTCAGAAGATCTATCGTGGTATGATAGGGTCTCTTTTGTATTTAACTGCTTCTAGACCTGATATTTTATCCAGCGTTCATCTATGTGATAGATTTCAATCAGATCCTAGAGAATCTCATTTAACTGCTGTTAAAAGAATTCTAAGGTATCTGAAAGGAACTACTAACCTTGGCTTGATGTATGAGAAAACATCAGAGTACACTTTATCTGGTTACTGTGATGCACACTATGCTGGAGACAGATTGGAAAGAAAAAGCACATCTAGAAACTGTCAGTTTCTAGGGAAGAATCTGATCTCATGGTCAAGCAAGAGACAATCAACAATTGCTCTCTCAACAGCAGGAGCAGAATACATATCCGCTTCTTTGTGCAGTACGCATATGCTGTGGATGAAGAATTAGATAGAAGACTATCAAATACACGAGAGTAACATTCCTATCTTCTGTGATAATACTGCTGTTATCTATTTAAGTAAGAACCCTATCTTACATTCTAGGGCTAAACACATAGAAATAAAACATCATTTTATCAGAGACTATGTTCAGAAGGGAATTTTGTGCTTAAAATTTATTGATATAGACCATCAATGGGCTGATATTTTTACAAAATCCTTAGCTGAAGATAAATTTCAAATTATCTTGAAGCATCTGAAAATGTACTATTGTCTAGAATAAGAGTGCGTCACAATTAGATGTGTTTAGTCAGAATAAGTATCTGTGTAAATCTTAGACATCAGAAGCTACTTCGATCAGAAGTGTCTCTAATCTGATGGAAACCTTTGGGTTGTCCAGGTTCAGAGAACATTAAAACATGTCACTTAATTAGAAAATGATCAATACGTGTAATTTCAATTATACCAAAATCATTACATCTACTTAATGAACACACTGAACAGTAATTTTCTTAAAAGTGACTTAAATTAAAATTACATTCATTCACTAATTCCCAATATTGTGTTTAACTTTTCTTTTTCAAAAACATTTTAAATACCCACTCACACTGCCTCATTTCCACTTCCACACCGTTAGAAACCCTAAAACCCTAAATCGCTTCTCTCTCTCTCTCAAACACTCATTCACCATCTTCGTCTTCATCAATCTCAAACCATCATCATGATGAACGATATTCAGCAAGCAACTATTCGCTTCTCCGAAGAAATGGAAAAGTCAATGAATCCCTCCAAAAAGTCACCGTCTTCATCTGTCGCGCCTTCTACAACCACCACAACTGTTGTTTCGACTTCATCATCTCTTCCCACGATCGATGAAAACCATGTAACACAACGAAATCCCTCAGTTACCTGTGTTGTTCATGCAGACGACCTAACAGTTCTCAAAGAACTAGATGTCGACTTTGACAATATTTGTGATAATGGGTTTAACCTTCATGATCAACTAAACACTCAAGGATGGAAAAGTTACATTGACAAACTTAGAGGTCCCACATATGAAGCCCTAGTAAAAGATTTCTGGAGGCAGGCTGAAACTGACGATCTTTATGTTGTCTCTTTTGTTATGGAAAAAAGGATTGTTATCAACGAGAGGTCAATCTCGGATCTGCTAGGAATGAAGTTCTTGGAAGGCAAACGAGTGTATGGGAAGATCGAAAAATCTGACTCTATCATCAACAAAGCAATTTTTGTAAACCATCAATCTGGAAAAATAGAATATAGAAGCAAGGACTTGCGTGATAATCTGAGAATCTGGCACAAGATTATCCTTGGATGTATCAATCTAAGACCTTCAAAGAGTGCTGCAGATTTCTTCAATGCAAATCAAAAGTACATGTTGTACTACTTGCACAAAAATGAGAAAATGTGTCTACCATCTATCCTATTATACTATCTCAAGGATATGGTGCGCAAAACAAGAACAACAGCCTCGCCAGAAAAGAAATTTGTAAATTACATTCCTTTCGGAAGATTGCTCTCTGATATCTTTGTTGAAAGTGGCTTAGTGGATTATCTAGTTAAAGAAGCCAAATATACAGAATACTTGACTCCGAGCATAGGAGAAGCTTTCAATGCTATGAATCTCAAGCATATGAAAATGATCAAGAATGTTGAAGTGAAACCTCTGTCTATCTCTCATGATGCTGTGATTAAAAACCGAATTCCAGTGGAAAATGATCCTATCTATCACAGAGGCGATAATATACGAACAATTGCTGCATTTGTTGTTTTGATGAGAGAAGAAGGACATGACATGTCTAACTTCAGGATTTAAGATGTTTCTCCTAAACCTCCATATGTTGCTACCAGAAGCAAGAGGAAGCAAACTGGAGAGGATTCTGAGCTTAAGAAAAGGAAGAAGGATGACAAATCTGCATCTTCTAAGAGTTCAACTATGCACTCTCCTCTACTTGAAGAATCTAGTAAGTCTGCTACCAATCCCTTTATTTCAATGAATATTACTAAGACTGTTACTGTATCATCATCATCTACTTTCATTCCTACCTCCAATCTACAAATAAAGTTTAAACCGCCATCTTTTTCGATTCCTCCTCCAACTACCACTATTCAACCACCTCCCATTCCATCAATCTGTTAACCCTCAATTTCGACGCCAGACAAAATCAAAGTTATGTTAATGTTAAAAAAAGTTATTTTTAATATAAAAAAGGCTTCGACCTAACTTTTGGGAGGCCTGAGTCGAATAAGTGTGGAGAAGTCTTAAAAAATGGCTAAGTATGGAAAGGGTTCTTCGACCGGGAGAATGTAGCGCTGCAGCGGTTATGTTAAGATTGGAGGGAATTTCCAATATTTGAAATTTAAATAAGAGCAGTTGTGGACGTGGGAACAGTTGAGATTAAGGTGAAGGTGCCAAAATCCACACGTTCGAAGCAGTAACCACCACTGAGTAGTTATTTCCTAGCACTATAAATAGGAGTTGGTTCTATGTAAATGGTGTGTTCATATTTTTGTACAAGTTACTCTAAGAAACTCAAAGTACCCGTGTGTAGAGAAACGAGTGCGTGAGAATGTACGTAATGTAACACCATTGTCTTCATTAATCTAATTTATCTTCAGCATGTTTACTTTCCATGCCTTTACAGTTTCTTGAAATTTATCTTCCATGCCAAATTTATGTTCAAAGTCATTTAAGTTTTCTGCTTTTTACTTTCGACCGCATTTTATGTTCAAGCATTTAATCTTCAAACCTTTACTTTCAAAGCTTTCATTTTCAAGAATGTGAAGTTCCCCTTTAAATCGACTGCATTTATTTTCGAAGTCTTTTACTTTCCAACACCTTACCTTCGACAGCACTTTTACTTTCCCAGCCTTTACTTTCCAAGAACGTGGAGTTCGTTGCATTTTACTTTCAAAGCTTTTACCTATTCGACGCCTTTAATTTTTGCACCCTCTACTTGCATTGCTTTAAATTTCAAGTTCTCACTTTACTTTATTGCCTGTAGTCGAACGTGGAGTTCAGTTAGATTTTATTTTCAGCATTGTCGAACGTGGAGTTCAGTTTACATTTTCTTTAAGTTACACTTGTCTCTCAAACTTAGCACATGTCCTAGGATTTGTGTGATCGATCCTGCAAGTTAAATCAATTTGCGTTTAGATTGATAGATCAGAGGTTGTTTACCAAAATTCACAGTAAACAAATTGGCACACTCGGTGGGACCCAGTGCTAAGTCAAACCTTTTTGTCAGCCTTACCTCTCTTGGTGAAGAAGTGTTTTCGTTGCATGTTATTGAGAAGTGGGAAGTTAGCCACTGCAAACGAAGAGATACCAAAGAGAAGATATACTAAGAAGATGGCAACTAATGCTAATCAACAAGTTGATCCTCAAGGGAGTATTTCAAACACTCAGTCCAGTAGCAGTATTGGGACTCAAAGCACTACATCACCAGTATCTTCGACAGGAGGACCGGCGTCACTTCCGTTAGTGGTGTCTGAACCAGGATCAACATATACAAAATCATATACTCAACCTGTGTTGGAATATGTAGGACCACAAAGTTCTAATTTTCCAGGAGGAAATACAATGTACAGGCACGCTCCTCCACCAGGTTTCCCACATCCAGGGTCAAGGAGTCAACCCTATGGTATGCCTACATCAATGATGCAAAACCTGCAGAGTGCTCCACCTGTATTTTCAGAAACTGTTGTGTCTTCGCCACTACAGGGGTCAGGATCAGGGGGACGAAACAATCAGAGTATAGGCGTTGGTTACTCTGTTCAAACCCCTAGCCTTACAAATACATCCATAAATTGTTTGAGACAACAGATGGATGAAAGTAACATGCAAATGGTACATACGTTGTCTCAGACAATGGGAGAAGTTTTTCAACCTTTGATTCAAAATACAACTCAAACTAACCAACAACTGGCTGCACAAGTGGCACGCATGGCTGATTTCATGGGAGTGCCAGCAGTAGATCGGAGAGCGACGGTGGTCGAAGATATCCCAAGGCGTCATCAACGTCAGATACCTGATGCTAACTTGGAGGATCAAGAGATGGTCGACCATTTCAGAGTCGAACCACCAAGAAACCAGATGCCATACCAGATGAAGGTAGAACAAGTAGTGATGGTGAACAGGAACCAAAACGCAGACCAACTACTTAGGCAGGTTCGACACCAGAATCAAGCAGAAGAAAATAATCTTGCAGCCATGGTCGAAAGGATAATGACTAGGAATGGGATGAATTTTGGCTTCACCAGGCCAAATTATACATCACCTGTAGTGGACTACATTCTCCAAGCAGAACTTCCCCCTAGGATGAAGGTTCCAAAGTTCAGCAAATTCTCAGGAGATACTACGGAGTCTACTGTCGAACATGTGGCTAGATATTTGATCGAAGCGGGCGAGATTGCTGCTGACGAAAGCCTTAGGATCAAATACTTCCCAAGTTCCCTTACTAAGAATTCCTTCACATGGTTTACTACGTTGCCTCCAAATTCCATATACAATTGGACCCAATTAGAACGTTTGTTTCATGAACAGTTCTACATGGGGCAAACTAAAATTAGTTTGAAAGAATTGGCTAGCATCAAGCGCAATGTCACTGAGCCAATTGATGATTACCTGAATAGGTTTCGACTTTTTAAAGCCAGGTGCTTTACACAAGTGCCAGAACATGAGTTGGTTAAAATAGCTGCTAGGGGTCTTGATTATTCCATTAGGAAGAAATTAGATACCCAATATCTTAGAGATATGGCCCAGCTTGCTGATAGGGTTCGATAGCTAGAGAGGCTGAAAGAAGAAAAAGCCAAATTCAGTAGGGGTAAAAAAGTAGCGTTCGTCGAATGCAAGGAAGATGTGGAGAGTCTGTATGGTGAGCCATCTTGTTTCGACGAAAATGAGGGTAACGTTGCTGAGTTAAAGCAAGGTCCACCTTACGCTTGCAAATTATTGGCTCCTTCAGAAGGAAAAAATCCTGTCGAATCTAACGACAAATTCCCTAAGAAAACATATACGTTCGATGTCACTAAATGTGACGAAATTTTTGATTTGTTAGTTAAAGATGGGCAAATGATAGTGCCTGCTGGTGCTAAAACGCCACCTTTAGAACAAAGAAAGAAAAGAGGTTTTTGTAAGTACCATAATTTTTTGGGTCATAAAACTTCTCAATGTTTTCTTTTCAGGGATCTGGTGCAAAACGCTATCCAGGAAGGAAGGCTGAAGTTTGGGGAAAAAGGTAAAGCCCAGATGAAGATTGACTCTGACCCGTTGCAAGTTGCAGAGGCCAACTATACAGAGCCTCATGAGGTTCAGATGGTGGAAGCCACAGGGGGATTCGACGAGTCAGTCAACATGGTAGAAGTTACTGAAGACTTCGCCATCAGCGCTGTGAAGATTGAAGGTTCTAGTAAGGCTACAAGTGGCCTAAACGTTGATGGCACCAGTTTGATGTTGGTGACCAAAGAAACTGCTGATAAGTTTGTGAAAATGGATAATGCTGTTAAGGGTTTTGATGTAACCTGGAGTGGGTGGAAGATAACTGTCAATGAAGGCATTAATATGGTCGAGTTGGCTGCGGAGTCTGATTCTAGTTCAGATAGTATCAACACCAATGAGGCTATGGGTAGAAATGCCCCCAAAGTTCAAGTTGTTAAGGAATTAGAAGATGACATGCTCTTGGTTGGAGAGATACTGGACATGGATGGTTGTCTGGTGGAAAATTGGATCTGTATGGCTGCTGAAACTTTTTTCAAGACATCTCCCGATGTCGAGAGAGTTAATGCTGCGGAGATGGTAGAGGCTGAGAAAGCTGCTTGGGAAAAAGCTTCCCAAAGAGCTGCAAAAGTAGCAGTAGGTGGTGGCTACTTGGCAAAGACCGCTGAAAGTCTGGAAGCCAGCTTCTCCAAGATGTGCCTGAAGGACAGAATGGATGTCAACATGGTCGAAATTACTGATCGAAAGAATGAACCATTGAGTAAGGTAGATGAGCAAGAGAAACTCAACAAAATGGCTTATCCTAAGCCAGAAGAGACAATTGTGGACTTCTTACATCATTGCCAGAAAAAAGACTCAGGAGTAATGCTGTGTCCCAGGTGCAGCGCCATTTTTGATGAAAAGGCTGCCCACAAGCTTGAAGATGTTAAGAAAGCTGGCAAAAGCTGGGGGCAGAAGGTGATGAAGGGGCACCGAGGTTTTGACCATAGGCGACTTTCGACAGGGCTAAAAAACCAAACACCAGGAATTAGGCCAGGCACGTTCAAGCCAACGGCGAACGTACCAACAGGTAGTTGGATCAAACCTGTCGAAGGGAGAGGACAGAAGAAAAAGTGGGAGAAGTTCGATGTGGAAAGAGGTGCATCATTTGAGTACAGGAAGGAGAACCGCACCACAAAGAAATCAGCATACATTTCGCAGAATTACAAGGGTAACAACCCAATGTCTAGATCACAATGGCGAAGAGAGCAGCGCAGGCGAAAAGCTGTTAGGGAGGCCCAGGTGCAAGGGGAGTCAAGCACCAATGTGGCTGGGGCAATGGAGAAACTGCCCATACGACGAAAGTTGTTTACTATTTAGCCAGAAAAGAAGGTCGAAGAGGATGATGAGATGACTGATAACTTCGACAATGAGCCAGCCGCTTCCCTAGACATTTTGGTAAATGTGGTGTCAGTAATGCTAAGAGAATTTGGTCAAGTCTCAGAGATCGAAGATTTAGACCAAACTGCTGAGTTGGAAATGATGGCACACAAGCCTGTGTGCTATTATATCATGAACAATGGGTGCGTCGAAGAACAGAATGCTTTCTTTGAGCATCCCACGGAGGCAATGAAGGGTCACTTGAAGCCTCTTTATATTACTGGAAAAGTGGAGAACGTTCCTGTCAACAAGATTCTGGTAGACTGTGGTGCGACGGTTAATTTGATGCCAAGATTTCTATTGAGCAAGATTGGAAAATTTGAAACTGATACTAAACCCCACAACATGGTTCTGTCGAACTATGAAGGCAAAGTTAGTTCTACTCTGGGAGTGATTCAGGTAGATCTAACTGTGGGAACTATCACCAGACCAACGGTGTTCATGGTTGTCGAAACAAAGGCTAACTATAATCTACTCTTAGGAAGGGAGTGGATTCATGGGATAGGAGCAGTACCCTCATCTATGCACCAGAGAATCACAATTTGGAGACCAGATGGGATAGTGGAAAACATTGAAGCTGATCAAGGGTACTTCAAGGTGCCTGTTAATCATGTGGACAGTAGGCAATTTGAGAAACATCTGGCGAACATTGCTCCATGTCCTCCAGCTGATTTTGAGTTTACACCTGACGAGGAAACGTTTTATTCGTTGTACTTACACCCTGTCGAAGGTTTCAGATGGGACAGGGAGGTACTAGGGGGAAGATTGCCATGCCTAGGCACACCTCCAATAGAGCCCACAGGGTGGGGAGATGAATTCAGTGATCATGACTGAGTTCGATGCTATGAAAAGAATTTCGGCCTATGTGGCCGAAACAAAACTACAAGCGGCTTTGGAAGCCGCCAATGATTATATGGCTGGTGAAGCCATTTCTGAAGTGTATCCAGAAGGTCCTGGCAGGGATTTCGACCCAAAACCACCAGACAAGGTTGAAACTGGAGGGCAAAGCCAGAGGCTCGACGCTATCTATGAAGACGAGCCTTTGGGATTTGAAAAAGATCCGTTGGCAAACAATATAAAAATGTTAGCACAAGATCCTTTGGAAGAAGTGGATCTCAGTGAGGGGGCAACCAAAAGGCCTACTTACATCAGTGCCAATCTTGATCCCCAGTTGAAAGTCGAAGTAGTCCAGCTGTTGAAAGAATTCAAAGAGTGCTTCGCTTGGGATTATGATGAAATGCCTGGTCTGAGCAGGGAGTTAGTCGAACACAAGTTGCCTATGACGCCTGGGAAAAAACCAGTCAAGCAGAATCCAAGACGGTTTGCACCAGAGATACTGTCAAAGATCAAAGAGGAAGTCGAAAGGCTGCTTCGTTGCAAATTCATTCGCACTGCAAGGTATGTCGAATGGTTGTCTAATATAGTACATGTTATTAAAAAGAATGGGTCTTTGAGAGTGTGCATTGATTTTAGGGATTTAAACTCTGCAACTCCCAAAGATGAATATTCAATGCCAGTAGCAAAAATGTTAATAGATTCTGCAGCAGGACATGAATACCTTAGTATGCTGGATGGATATTCTAGCTATAACCAAATATTCATTGCTGAGGAAGATGTTCATAAAACTGCTTTCAGATGCCCTGGAGCCTTAGGCACCTATGAGTGGGTAGTGATGCCTTTTGGTCTTAAGAATGCTGGTGCTACTTATCAAAGGGCAATGAATTCAATTTTCCACGATTTTATTGACACATTCATGCAAATTTATATTGATGATATTGTTATAAATCTATTTCTGGGAATAGTCACATTGACCATCTTCGACAATCCTTTGAAAGGATGAGAAAATATGGTCTTAAAATGAATCCTCTTAAATGTGCTTTTTGTGTGCAGGCGGGGGATTTCTTAGGCTTTGTGGTCCACAAGAAATGGATTGAAATAAATCAGAATAAAACTAAAGCCATAATGGAGGCGAAAGCGCCATCAACCAAAAAGGAGTTGCAGTCGTTGTTGGGCAAAATCAACTTCTTAAGAAGGTTTATATCTAACCTGAGTGGCAAAACGCAAGCTTTTTCGCCATTGCTTCGTTTTAACAAAGATGGTTTCGAGTGGGGGCAATTGCAGCAGGAAGCCTTCGACAAGATCAAGGAGTACCTAAGCCACCCTCCAATTCTTTCACCACCTTGTAGAAACAAAAGTATGAGATTATACATAGCTGCAGCAGATAAAACTCTAGGGAGCATGTTAGCTCAAGAGGATGAAAATGGAGTCGAAAGAGCCATTTATTACCTTTGTCGAGTTTTAAGTGATGCAGAAACTAGGTATAGCATGATTGAAAAGTTATGTTTATGCTTGTATTTTTCTTGTACTAAATTAAAGCAATATATAAAACCTGTTGATGTGTATGTTTCGTCTCACTTTGATGTTGTAAAACATATGTTATCTAAACCCATTTTGCACAGTTGAATTGGCAAATGGGCATTAGCATTGACAGAATTTTCCTTGACATATCAACCTTTAAAAGCTGTGAAAGGGCAAATAGTTGCAGACTTCATAGTTGACCATTCCATAAATGAAAATGATTCGAATTACGTCGAATTAAGATCTTGGAAATTATACTTTGACGGATCAAGTCATAAAAATGGAACGGGAGTAGGAATATACATTATTTCTCCTGATAAAATTCCAACAAAATTCAAGTACAAGGTCGAAAGTCCTTGTTCTAACAATGAGGCTGAATATGAAGCATTAATTGCTGGCCTTGAAATTTTGTTAGAATTGGGAGCAACTAGAGTCGAAATAATGGGAGATTCAGAATTGGTTATAAAACAAATCACAAAGGAGTATAAATGTGTTAAAGAAAATCTCATTATGTACTTTGTGATAGCCAATAGATTATTAAAGAAATTTGAGGTAGTGGCCATTCAACACATACCTAGAATAGAGAATCAAGTTGCTAACGACTTGGCCCAAATTGCTTCTGGATACAAGGTGTTGAAGGAGAACCTTCAAGAAGTAATTGAGGCAAGGGGTAAGGTGGTGGCTGTTGGATTATGTCCATCAGACTTAGAAACAACTAAGCTTGGGTGTATAGATGGCAAAAATTTTGAAATTTTTGCCATAGATAATTTAACAGATGAAGATTGGAGAAAGCTCATAGTTGAGTATTTGCGAAACCCAACGGCTTCGACAGAACGGAAAGTCAGGTATCAAGCTTTGAGCTATGTGCTGATGGAGAATGAATTGTTTAAAAAGACCCCTGAGGGAGTCTTATTGAAATGCTTTAGTGAGGCAGAAGCGTATTTGGCACTTTCGACAATACATAGTGGGGCATGTGGAGCACACCAAGTTGGCCAGAAGATGAAATGGTTGTTGTTTCGACAAGGCATGTATTGGCCCACTATGCTGAAGGATTGCATAGAATTTGCTAAAGGGTGCCAAGAATGTCAAATTCATGCTGGCATACAGCACATCCCTGCAAGTGAATTGCATTCTATAGTGAAACCATGGCATTTCAGAGGACGGGCTTTGGATATAGTGGGAGAAATTCGACCAGCATCTTCAAAGAACCAGAGGTATATTTTGGTGGGAATTGATTATTTCACCAAGTGGATCGAGGCAATACCACTGGTGAATATAGGTCAGGAAGATGTTATTGAGTTCATCCAAAGTCACATTATTTATAGATTTGGTATTCCTGAAACAATTACTACAGATCAGGGATCCGTGTTCACTGGTCGAAAGATGCAGGAATTTGCCAAAGAGATAGGTTTTAAGTTATTAACTTCTACACCATATTATGCTCAGGCCAATGGGCAAGTCGAAGCGGCCAATAAGATAGTGATTGGACTAATCAAGAAACATGTGGGAAAAAGGCCTAGAAATTGGCACAAGACGTTAGACCAAATTCTTTGGGCGTGTCGAACATCCCCCAAAGAGGCTACCAACACTACCCCATTTCGACTCACTTTTGGTCATGATGCAGTATTACCTGTTGAGATTTATCTACAGTCTGTAAGAGTTCAAAGACATCATGAGATTCCCTCTGAGAAATATTGGGAAATGATGATGAATGAATTAGTGGATTTGGATGAAGAAAGGCTTAGAGTCTTGGAATTGCTGAGAAGACAAAAGAAGAGGGTCGAAGAATCCTACAACAAGAAGGTTAAATGTAAATCTTTTGCATGTGGGGAATTGGTTTGGAAGGTGATTTTGCCCATGGATCGAAAAGATAGAACGTTGGGCAAGTGGTCCCCTAAGTGGGAAGGACCATTCCAAGTCATACAAGTATTCTCTAATGGAGCTTATGAAGTGGAAGAATTAGACAGAGATAAAAGAATCTTGAAAGTAAATGGCAAGTATTTGAAAAAATATAAGCCTATGCTGCAGGAGATTCATATAAAAACATAAGCTTTATTTGATAAAAGAAAGCCAAAATGGGCCGAGTCAGGCTAATATGGCATACAAAGCGAGGAGAAAATAGTACAACATTTTTCTTCATTAATCTAAGGTTATTCATAATCTCTCCAATCTATGGATTTGAGGAATTCCATATAATCTGCATCTGGCTCATCATCAGATTCTTGGGGGCTGGAATGCCTTTTCTTGGAGATCTTCATTTTGGTTTCCTTCTTCTTGGCTAAAGAGGCTGCTCCAATGGAGGCATTGGGTTGTTGAGGCGCCTCTACTTTCTTTGTTTCCTCAGTTGCCTTGGCCTTTCCAGCCATCTTCTTGGTTGGAGGTTTCTCGGAAGTATTCATGGTTGCTTCTACGCAAAACATGGTCAAATGAAAGAGATTTATAGAGGCTAAGGGCTGATTGGATTGGCCAGCCAAACGGTGGAAATAGGTGAGTGATTCTTGGAAACAGGCCTGAGGGCTATGCTATAAGTGTCACTTTAAAGCTAGAAGCTTATGCCTTGGAATTTAAAGCTGGAAGGGTGACTTTCCAAGAAAAAGATAGAACGCTTTAAATGCGAATTTGACTGGTAAAAAATAACGATAGAGAACATCATCATGCAATATAGGTCGAAAGCAGTTAAAGGCAGAATAATAATGATAAATTAAATCAGTGCCAACAGGCATAAAATTGTCATTACATAAAAAGCCTGAAAAGGCCAAGAAACAAGTGATGATTAGACAAATGAAATAAAGGTGTCGAAGGTATCAGATGGGAAGCCTCGACGCCAACTGAGAAAAAGACTCTATGTGATATTTGAGACGAGCGTTGCACAAAGATTCGTCAAGTTTTGCGTCTGCGAGCTCTTTCTCGTATCTTTGGGCTGCCTCAATACGATCAATAGCATGCTTCGTCTCTTCAGCTATCTCAGTGTCGTCGAGTTGGCGCAGATCACGGTTGCGGTTTTCAGCATTTGCAATTTTGGCTTGTAGCTCTGTGATCTGTTGCTCCCATGCTTCAATGTCCTTCGTGTTGGAGGCTATCTCATCTTTCTTTTTCTTTTGATTAGCCTCCATACGTTGGATCTCTTCGTACGCCTCTTGTGCACTACACCAGGCTGCACTCTCACTGCCAGATGTTCTCTTGATGGTATCCTTGATCGAGGGAAGCAGTTTTATTTCTGCAGCTATTTGGTTTACCACGGCAGTTAGCTCTATCAGAAAACCAGAGACATCTGGATTGAGGGTAGTGAGCTCAATCTTTGCAAGGGTGCCCTTTGAAATTTTTTTTCTTGATGGCTTGGAGGATTGATTGGGCGAAGTCATCCGGTGTTGAGGTCGAAGAAACAGAGGAAGAACCGTGCCTTTGCTCAAGAATTAATTTGGCAAACTCACGTGGGTTCGACCACTTGAGCGCTATCAGTGAGTCCCCAGATAGTGGAGCGACCAAAGGCGAAGGAGTGTGGTGGGGGCGAGGCTCAGCTTGTTCTTCTTCCTCTTCTGATGATTCCTCTTCCTCTTCACCTTCTTCTCCTCCCATTTCCTCATCAGATTCTTCTGCAGCTGGTTGCACATTCTCTTGCCGATCAGCCGGTGGGGTTTGATCAAGAGTGGCGTTGTGTGTTTGGATCTCAGGTTCACGCCTTTCGTCTTCAACCATCTGGCCCTTATCCATGGAGGTACCCTGATTGATAAGTGGTGGGCTTGAAGCGTCATCCTCATCAGAGTTAGCTCCCTCTGCCTGTGCATGCTGAGTTGGGGTTGGAACTGGTGCTGCATTAGCTGTGGTAACACGTGGAATAGGTTGATTAATCTCACTCAAACCTGAGCCAATATCAGAAGATGGGTGATAAGTTGGCTCACCTTGGCTGTTGAGAAGCGTGGTAGTGAGGCTTTCTGAAGTTGGGTGAGAAACGGATTCGTCAAGTGTGGTGGCGGCAAAGTTGCTTGGAGTTGGTCGAGGGTCCGGATTGTTGATGATGGATGCCTGAAGAACACAAGTGAAGATAATAAGAATGAAATAATAGGCAAAGGATGTCAAGCATAATAGAAAAGGTAATGGTGGGCATACCTGAGTTTGTTCAACAGCAGGACTTGATTCTTCAACCCCATGGTCACCAAGAGGGGTTCTCAAGGCTACCTGGGAGGGTTCCCTCTCGACACCACTTGTGGTGGATGCCTTTTCGAGTATTTTGGCCACCTTCGAAGGAGGTGGGCCAGCAGGTCCAGAGGCCTTTGCGGGTTTTTTCCTTTTCCTCGTGAGAACCTCTTCAGGAGATTCATCTGAGGCCTCTGAAACTGTAACCACAGCTGGGGTATCCTTCTTACCTTTCTTGGAAGGTGTTGGAGGCCTTCGACCAGTCTGAAGAGGCGGTGAAAATAAGGAAGAAATTCATAGAGTATAAGTAAAACAAAAGGTGCAAAGTATACCTGTGTACTCCCTTGGTCTTTGCCACTTTGCAAGGTGGCAGCTCTAGTCGAAGCAGCTTTCCTAGGCACAGCTGAAAGATAGCACACAATTGTTACAAGTTAATGATTACATGACTAGTCATAAGGCCATGGAGTAAGGATCTCAAACCTTCATATATTTCAGATTCGACATGAACGTCCTGAATTCCTATATGAAGGTACCCTTTAAAACTGTCTAACGTATGCTTAGTCGAAACCACTCGTTGGGCTTTTGGCTGAGACTGCTGTCGAAGAAGCTTTAAATGCTCCCCACAGACAAACCAATCTGGAAATGGAGGGGCAAGCGCCACTCCAAAAGCAGCAGTAGGCAGTCCGGGGAACTTTGGGGGAAAAATTTTAAAAGCTACCTCATAACGTTTCTCACGAGGGACGTTGGGAGGAATTTTTAGTTGATCCAGCTTTTCTAGAAATTTTCTCTTTAGAGTGCCAGCAGCCTCATGAATGGTTCGACTAAGATCACCTGGTCGATAGATAGTTTCGAAGTATTTTTGAAAAGCCTGTATTTCTTCGATGTGAGTGAACTTACTTTTTTTCGTCTTGTCCTGCACATGGAGGAAAGCTTGGTCAAGTAACGAAGAAAACGTAGTCGCATCAAGGAAGTGCTCATTATAATGCTTCAACCACCATTGGTGGAAGGATGAAGTGCATAAAAAGGAAGGTTCGAAAAACACAGGGGAGAGGATGCTTCTTTTTTCGTTCCTGATGTTGAGTGCTTCAGAGACGTTCTCCTCGTCGAGGTAGGCGGTGTGAAAAATCACTTGACCCTTTTTCTCATATAAGCACTGAGGGAAACTCTGGGCCAGCACAAATTGTCGAGAAACCAAGTTGGGTTGGTAGGCAATCAACGCTGATAAACCTCTCCCTAGGTTCAGCCTGTGGACAATAAATCTAGGAATCAAAAAGGCTTCCCAGATGGCAACAGACTCTGGATCAAGGGGTTGGAGAGGATTTGGAAATGGCCTTTGAAACCACTCAGGGCCATGGCTTCGTCGAACAAAGGGTGCCATGCTAGGAGTAAACTCATAGCCTTTGGCGAACATCATTATATAACTAGTGAAAGCCCTTTGAAGGTTTTCACCATCATCATTAGGAGTGAGCTTAGCTAGACGTATCCCTTCGACGCTCCTCTCCCTGATCTCAGCAGAAACGTCATCGACTATGCCTTTTCTGGGGAGGCTGGCCTCAAACGTAGCATTGAACCACAGTTGAAGTAGCCAAAGAGGACCGCTCAAATGCATAGGACCTTGGGCGTCCACATTCTTCAGTCGAGAAGCCCCTTCACTGATAGATTCGTAAAGGTTTGCCAGAATGAGTTCACTCAGACAGGTCCCTCTGTTGTGGTGGAGTTGGTTCGCCAGGGGCAGGTATTTCTTAGCCACCTGCAAGGACTTGGTACAAAAAACATACTTCGACAGCCAGACTGTGAGGAAAGCGATGTGTTC
The DNA here is from genome assembly GCA_022829125.1 of Lathyrus tuberosus. Classification (NCBI taxonomy): domain Eukaryota; kingdom Viridiplantae; phylum Streptophyta; class Magnoliopsida; order Fabales; family Fabaceae; genus Lathyrus; species Lathyrus tuberosus. The sequence continues at coordinate 3,099,544 of JALAZF010000516.1, forward strand.
TTCATCAGACACCTCATCATCTTCTTGTTTGAAGTGGTGCTTGATAAAGAGGGTGTAGGTCAATTTTGAGCCTGCAATGTTGATGGTATCATCAGCATCAACCTCAGGATTATAGACAAAGCCATCTGGTCGAAGCCCCGTGATGGCAACTACGTCAAAGAGGGTTGGAGTGGCCATTCCACATGGCAGGTGGAATGTATAATGGGTGTTGTCCCAAAAGTACAGAGATGCTGCCAACATGTTCAAGCAATAGGGTATGTTGGTCTTCGACAGCATCAGAAGGTCATAGATCCCTATCTCCTTCCAATGGTCAGCTTTAACTTTCTCCATCTTCGCCATCCATTGGTCGAATTCCTTTAAAGGGTGGACGACTCTCATCAACCTAGTGCCATCAGTGAGATAGCCAACATTAAGTTTGGGTAAAGGGATCTCTTCAGGGGAAGCTCCAGCAGCAGAATCAATTTTAGGGGAACTCTTTTGCCCTAATGGTTTGGATTTCCGGTACGATGGGAAAAACTCACTCAGCTTCTCGTTGGAAATATCCACCTCAGCCAAAGGACCAGATAATGCATAAGTTTTATCAGACATAACAAGGGGAATCATTACCTGAGATTGGTAGATGGCTCTTGCTTCTGTAGAGGTAGGTTCCGACAAACAACGACGGTTATCTACCAGTTGAGGGCCTGGGATGTTAGCGAACAGTGGGATGGTTTGCTTGAACGGAGTGACTTTGCCCTTTTGGGTCTTCTTTGCTTGAGGATTAATGTGGGAGGATGCCATTGTGGAAGAAGATGGAAAGATGGTGTCTTTACTGGGTTGCGCAAAAAACTGAAGAGAAGAAGAGTTGCTTGAGAGTACTAAAGGAGTGGAAAGATCGCAAAATGGCGGAAATGGGTATATATAGATGTTTGAAAACCTTCAGGGACTTGGATCCACCGTTGAAGCTAAGGGGTTAGTGGGACACGTGGCTTCCTCCTGAAGGCGTGATGGAAAGGAGCAGTTATGTGCAGACTGATCACGTCTGTTTTCAAGAAAGGCGTTATGATGAATACGGCTGAAAAGACGTTTTAAGGATTTGTCATGACGGCGTGACGTCAGAGGCGTGGTTTAAAGGAACTAAACAGTTTATCCATTAGGGAATTAGTGGGATGTTAAGTTAAGGCCATGCAAATAGGCGTCGAAATGAGCATCATGTCAAGAAATGGCCTTCCTACTAAGTCTGGCGAAAGGACATTCCTTGGGGGCAATTTGTTAACCCTCAATTTCGACGCCAGACAAAATCAAAGTTATGTTAATGTTAAAAAAAGTTATTTTTAATATAAAAAAGGCTTCGACCTAACTTTTGGGAGGCCTGAGTCGAATAAGTGTGGAGAAGTCTTAAAAAATGGCTAAGTATGGAAAGGGTTCTTCGACCGGGCGAATGTAGCGCTGCAGCGGTTATGTTAAGATTGGAGGGAATTTCCAATATTTGAAATTTAAATAAGAGCAGTTGTGGACGTGGGAACAGTTGAGATTAAGGTGAAGGCGCCAAAATCCACACGTTCGAAGCAGTAACCACCACTGAGTAGTTATTTCCTAGCACTATAAATAGGAGTTGGTTCTATGTAAATGGTGTGTTCATATTTTTGTACAAGTTACTCTAAGAAACTCAAAGTACCCGTGTGTAGAGAAACGAGTGCGTGAGAATGTACGTAATGTAACACCATTGTCTTCATTAATCTAATTTATCTTCAGCATGTTTACTTTCCATGCCTTTACAGTTTCTTGAAATTTATCTTCCATGCCAAATTTATGTTCAAAGTCATTTAAGTTTTCTGCGTTTTACTTTCGACCGCATTTTATGTTCAAGCATTTAATCTTCAAACCTTTACTTTCAAAGCTTTCATTTTCAAGAACGTGAAGTTCCCCTTTAAATCGACTGCATTTATTTTCGAAGTCTTTTACTTTCCAGCACCTTACCTTCGACAGCACTTTTACTTTCCCAGCCTTTACTTTCCAAGAACGTGGAGTTCGTTGCATTTTACTTTCAAAGCTTTTACATATTCGACGCCTTTAATTTTCGCACCCTCTACTTGCATTGCTTTAAATTTCAAGTTCTCACTTTACTTTATTGCCTGTAGTCGAACGTGGAGTTCAGTTAGATTTTATTTTCAGCATTGTCGAACGTGGAGTTCAGTTTACATTTTCTTTAAGTTACACTTGTCTCTCAAACTTAGCACATGTCCTAGGATTTGTGTGATCGATCTTGCAAGTTAAATCAATTTGCGTTTAGATTGATAGATCAGAGGTTGTTTACCAAAATTCACAGTAAACACAATCAGTACACCTATTTCATCTGAAGCCATTCCTACCTACACCTCGACAATAACCTCTCCACTCATTCAACAAAATGAACCAAGCCTACTCTCTGATACTCTAGAAATTGTCACATCTGAACCTTTCACGGTTTCAAAAATCCTTAGTTATCATCCCTTACTAATCAACCAACATTTGAACCTGTTCATACTGAGACTATTTCGTCTCAACCAAAACCTTCTGAAACTAACTCTGCTGAGCCTAACCTTGCTTTGGTCGTCTATGACATACCCCTTCCAACAACCCTTGAAGAATGCATTAGTCAGTTTCGTAACAAGGCTATAAAGAAGGTGGAAAAATTAAGAGCAGAAGCAAGCACAAGTGCTAAGCCTCTGGAGCTGGAGAATTCTTGGAAAACCTTTCAGAAGTGGTTAGGTTCTGAATTTGCAAGAATTACAAGCTTTTCAGACGCGACTAAAACTGCTGGAGTTCAGTTGGTAGAGGAAAGAGCAGAAGTTGAAGAACGGATAAGGGAATTCAAGCTTTTGGCTGCAAAGCAGAAAGAAGCTGAAGAAAAGGCTGCTGAAGAAGCGAGACTTCTTGCAGAAGAAGAAGCCAGGCTAGCAAAAGAAGCTGAAGAAAAGGTTGCTGAAGAAGCAAGACTTCTTGCAGAAGAAGAAGCCAGGCTGGCAAAAGAAGCTGAAGCTATAGAAAAAGCTAAGCAAGACGCCTTACTTGTTTCCTCACCTGAACCTGATGCGGTGCGTTTGGAAAACGCAATTAAAGAAATTAGAGGAGAACAACAGATTTTCAGGGAAAATTTTGCAGAACAGAAGGTTGTCAATGCAAATGTTCAGAACTTTCTTCAAAAGATTTTGGACAAAATGTCCTCTGGAAGCACCTAACCTTTTCCTTGTTTCGTTTTGGTTCTATGATTTTAGGACTTAGGACTTAGTTTTTCACCCCTTGTTCACTAAAATTTTTTATTATGACAAAAAGGGGGAGAAGTAATGAATGCTAAATTTTGGTTCTTATAGTCAATCTCTGAATAACAAACTGTTTACAGTCTAACCAGTAAATTGTTATTTCTGTTAGATGCTTTTCCTTGTCCTTCTTTTCAATAGTTCAAGTCTGATTAAACCATCATAAATTTGATAAAGGAGTCAAAAATCAGCAAATCAGAACTTTGATGGCTCTGATAGTTCAAGTCCTTGAGTTTGACAGAAACAAGGTTCTGAGATAACGACCTGAGTTCGTGTTAAACTCTGAAGGATCAAGTTGAAGATCTCAGTGTCTGACCCTTTGGAATTAGGGGGATTCCATTCCGAAAAATTCACAAGTCAGGATATTTAATCTTCACCCAGTCCGAGATTTAGGGGGAGTATCTCATGTGAAGGATAAGTATTTCTTAACCTTCTTATTTCGATTACCCTTGTGTTATGTACACAATTGTGTCATCAAAATACATAGTTTGTCATCATCAAAAAGAGGGAGATTGTGAGAACAAGAGCTGGTTCTGCATTAATACCTCTGAGTTTTGATGATATCAAACAAGTATGTTTGTATGAATAATTTTATAAGTCTAATGTTTGTTATTTGTGAGAATCTAGCAAACAGGTTCTGCTTCCGTTAAATGGCGTGAATATGTTGTTAAAAGAAAATACTTCGCCTATGCGTTACACTTGATGTGCTGTATAACAGAAATTGCTTAAGGAGAATCTGAAGATTGCAAGACTCTGATATAATATGTAAAGAGAACAAGTTCTGAAGTTCTGAAGACTGAGGTTCTGATGAATGAAGTTCAGATGCTGAAGACTTATGCTCTTTAGATAAAGGTTCTGAAGACCCAACTATAGTCTCTACTCATGCTCAACTAAATACCATCAGAAGCCTCTGAAGATATGAAGACAACATTCTAAGCGAACAAGGTTCTAAAGATCAAGTGCTGAAGACTCCGAAGGCGCAGCCCTGAGGACTCCAAGACTTGAAAATCTTAAAACCCAAGCTACGTTTTCCCTTCTTACTCATGCTCGCAGAAGCCTCTGAAGTTAAGAAGATTAGAAGACTAAGCAACAGAGTACAACTGTACAACAGTACAAACGAATATATATTGGAAACAGTGCAACTAATACTAATGAAGATATCTTGACAAGACAGGACACAAAAGTATTATCTGTCCCCACGTCTCTATCAAGCCGCCATCAATCTAAATAGCTATGATTACTTTTCAACGGACATATTTTACTCGGCTATATAAAGACTTGAAGACTTGAAGAAAGATAGATGAAAGCTCACTGCCAAAATACTCTCTAACTATTATCTTTCTTAAGTCATTTAGATACTAAACTTGTTTACATTTCAGCTTGTAAAAGAAGCACTATTCTGTAAACGATACTCATTCAAACTTAGGTTTGTATTCCTTAAGAAAGACCTGTAAGGTTGGATTTCTTGAGAAGTCTAAGATGTGTTGTCTTAGAGGATTGTTCCTTGAGAAAGACCGGTAAGGTTGGAATTCTTGAGAAGTCTAGAACTTGAGAGTTTTAGAGGTTGTTGTTAGTCACCACCAGTTTGGCTTTTGCATTGTATTAATCTGATTGATTAGTGGATTAAGACCTCGATTGAGAGAGGTAAAATCACCTTGGCGGGTGGACTAGATTAACTTGAGGAATTCTCAAGTGAACTAGTATAAACATACTATGTTATATCTTTCTAAGCTTCTTACTCATAAGTTAGAAAGTTGTTAAAAAGAGGTTAGTATAAAGAAACGATTTTATTTTGAAAAACCAATTCAAACCCCCTTTTCTTGTGTTTTTCACACCTTCAATCTTCCCCTTCCTTTTAAGCTTCATAGGATAAATATAGAAATCAGAAAGTAGCACTAAAAATGGTAGTGGCCGCGTCACAAAAACCGATGCTATAGAAAAATGGCGACTCTACTGGGGACTCTTTACCTTTTTCTAGGAGGGTTAAGTCTTGCATTGCATATTTTTGATGTTTTATTTGCTTTCTCATTTGATATCCTTTACTGTTTTCAGTCAAATTATCTGCTTATCTACCATACTTGTTTAAATTTACTGTTATCTGGGAATGTGATTAATACACATGTGGTGAGTCAAAAAGTCCTGAGTGGGCTTGAGAGCATATTTTAAGATAAGAGGTGGCAGACTCAAGAAGGCTTATAGGGAGTGAATCCCGACCAAGCTAACTTGAAATTCCACCAAATCAATGGAGGTACCCTTTTGGAATTACTGATGTTAAACGAGCAAGTCGTGAAAACATTACTTTTTCCCTTGGGCACCCGCGAAACTGAGGACTAGTAAACATTTAACCTTGGCTATTTTTAGGATGTAGTGTGGTGACTATCGGGAATAGTTGATACGCGATAATACACTCGAATGAGATTCATTTTAGGGATATTACAGCTCTAATGAGTCAGTCGGTTTACTGGTAATATTTTTAAGAGGGGTCAATGATTTTGGGAACCTTGTTAGAACCCGTTCTACAGGTACACAAAAATAACCCCTAGTTCATACCTTTGGGATGGGTAGACCCGTGGCTTCATGCTCGTGACAATAAACCCATAAACCCATGTTTTCATATACTTGTGTTTGCTACATTCACGCATTCATAAAAACTTTCAAAAAAAAAATATTTTCTCATTTTTTTTTCAAAAGAACTAAGGAAAAAGGTGTTGCAAATATCAGAAACCGCGTTATGGATTTTGGTAGAAGAAAAACTCTGAAGTACACCTTCAGAAGTCCAAAACTTGAAGACTTGTGGAGATTGTAAAGATAGATTACTAATCCGGAAGCTTCCAGAGCTAAGTACGGAGCACTTTTGTCTCTTTTGAAAGTCAACATGGTGGAAGGAGTCCTGTCTACATTGGTTCAGTTCAATTTATCCAGTGTACCACTGCTTTACGTTTCCCGATTATCAGCTCACACCAACATTGGAAGAGTACTTTCATCTGATTGATTTACCCATCACTGACCAGGATCCATTCTCTGGACTGGAAGAAATTCCTAAAGATCAAATCATTGCAAGAGTGACCTCTTTGGAAATATCAGATATCAAAACTCACATGACCACCAAGGGAGGAATTCAAGGTCTACCAGCTAGGTTTCTATTGGAGAAAGCCCTATACTTTACCAGTATAGGAAACATAGTTGCTTTTGAGGATAACTTTGTTCTACTCACTTATGGATTATTCCTTTTCCTTAACATTGACAATTTCGTCGACATAAACGCTATCAAGATTTTCTTAATTGGGAACCCAGTCCCAACTTTGCTGGCAGATGCTTACCACTCAGTTCATTTAAGGAACTTGTACAACGAAGGGATGATTACATGTTGTATACCATTACTCTACAAATGGTTTATTTCACAATTACCCAAATCTGCTTCTTTTTGGGATCTCAAAAGTGGCATGCGATGGTCGCAGAAGATTATGTCCCTTACCCATTCTGACATAGATTGGTACAATCGGGTCTATGACGAAATAAAGATCATTGACAAATGTGGAAGTTTCCCCAATGTACCCCTTATTGGTACCAAGGCAGGGATCAATTATCATCCAGTTTTAGCTTGTCGTCAGCTTGGATACCCGATGAAGAATGTACCTTACAACGTTCATCTGGAAGGTCTTTTCTTCAAGGAAGGAGAAAATGACAAAGCACTCAAGGAGGAAATTGTGCATGCTTCACATCATGTTCATAAGAAAGAAAGAGTGTGTTTGGGAAAACTAAACTGCTTCTCCACAGAGCCTTATCTCCAATGGGTACAAACTAGAGCCATCAAGTTAAAGATGCCTTACCCTCATCAGGAAGTATTTCCCTTGAAATAATCTATCCTCTACTTGATGAATGACACAGAGAAACTGCAGGTCGCTTTTAACAAAACTCAACGTGAAAAGAACTCTTGGAAGAACAAGTATCAGATTGTCAGCTTGGAATGCACAAAGATTCAAGAGTTAGTGAAGGAGAAAGATGCTCTGATTGAAATACTAGAGCAACATGCAGTGGAAAGTCAAGAGACGGAGGAGTTTGATCTCTCATTTCACATGGAAAAGGATCATCGACCCGACAACAGTTGAGGAAACTTGATCAAAGAAGAGAAAAAGGGATCAACAGCCAGCATCTGGACCTTTATCAGAGATTCCTTGGGATTCATAGGCCTAGTTTTCCTTCCCGCACTTTGAAAAATAATGTACTTTTCCCTGTAAGATATTGCAATCCTTTGAATTCAATAAAAAGTTTCCACCGCTGTTTAACATTTGCAACGCAATTGTTAAAAGTTCTTTTGAAACCAAAAAGATCATTCTCACTCTTTGCATATCATTCATCATTCTTGCATTACACATCTTTGTCATAAAGTCTCACACATGTGTCACACTTTAGAGTCAAACTGTCTCATTTGTATAATACTCGAGCCAACCGACAAAAGAAAATGGATGATCTTGAGGAGGAAAACAGAGAGCTAAGAGAGGAAGTCAACACTCTGAAGGAAAGTCTGGAAAGACTCAACAACATGATTGAATCCCTGGCAGCAGCTTAGGATCAACCACCTCAAAAGACTGCAATTTCGGAAATTTTATCTACACCAGCGTTTGAGATACCCGTCAATCTTTCGCAGTACAACATGCCTAAAGGTTTTCCCTGGGGCATGCCTTTCAATTTCATATCTGAAGGGTATATACCATCGGCCATTGAAGACTTAGGAGCCACAGCCGGAACCTCCAGAACAGAAGGTTACAAATTTAAGGTAAACGAAGATGCAAGGACTATGACAGAGACTCTTGTACCTAAAGGTTACAAACTTCAGGTCACCGAAGCGCCAATAGTTATTGCAGTAATGTCTATACCACAACCTGTGATACATATTATCCCAGAGGAACAGATCCTTCATGCCACCCCTGGCAAAGAAGAAGAAGTATACGAAAGAATGAATGAATTCCAAGAACGGTTCTTGGATATGCAGAAAGAACTACTTGCCATTCGCGGACAGGGCTTGTTTGGAAAAGATGCCGCTGACCTCTGTTTGTCCCAAATGTCAAAATACCGCACAAGTTTAAGGTGCCCAACTTTGAGAAGTACAAGGGCAACTCTTGCCCTCAAAGTCATTTGGTAATGTATGCTCGGAAGATGTCTACCCAGATAGAAAACCAACAACTGCTAATCCATTACTTTCAAGACAGTTTAACCGGTGTCGCGCTCAAATGGTACATGGGTTTAAACCGTACCAAGATCAGTACTTTCAGAGATCTTGGGGTAACTTTTGTTCAGCAGTACAAATATAATTTGGACATCGAACCCGACATAGATCAACTCAGAGCTACGTCCCAAAGGGATAAAGAAACCTTCAAGGAGTACGCTCAAAGATGGCGTGAAATCACCGCCTAGATTTGTCCTCCTCTTGAGGAGAAATAAATGACAAAAAATCTTCTTGAAAACATTAAGCTCATTTTATTATGACCGAATGGCCGCCAGTGCACCTAGTGATTTTACCGAGATGGTAAACATGGGGGTACGCCTTGAAGAAGCAGTCCGAGAAGGTCGATTGGTTTAGGACTCAGAACCATCCAGTAGTAGTAAAAGATACGAGAGTTCTTTCTAAAAGAAGAAAGAGAAAGATATTAGTAATATCTCGCAAAGTAAGCAAATCGAAGGTATCAACCTCGTCAGGTAGTGACGGTATCTCCTATTGTCATTCCAGCGCCGATCCTTAGCATTTAAATCATCCTCAGTTTAGACTAGTTCAAACAATATGATCCTTTCAATCAGTATAACTTAGTTCAAATAACTAGTTCCCCCTGTAAAAAGGAATACAGTTAGCCTCCTCTTGGGCTTTATCCAAGCATTATTGCCTCCTCTTGGGCATCATACAATGAATCTCACCAGAAGATAGCCTCCTTTTGGGCTTTGTTCAATTTGATCAACCTTGAAGCAGTTCAATAAATAGAGGATTATTTCCCGGTGAAACCTCTTCTTTAATCCCTTTAACTCTGGAACAGTTCAACAGAGAAAGTATTATTTCCTGGTGAAACCTTTCTTGAACTCTTCTCAGACTTGGAAAGTCTCAATCCCTAGTCTCCTCTTGGGCTTCATATAGGGACCCACAGGCTTTCTAGAAGAATCCCTAGCCTCCTCTTGGGCTTCATACAAGGACCCTCAGGCTTCCTAAAAGCATATGATATATCCTAGTCATTTCTATCCCTACACCAGTGAGAGTCAAAAGCCTCTAAGGCATTCAAACTTATCCCTTTAAGTATCTTCTGATCCTCAACAAAGTTTGGCTTTCATCTTTAAAATCCCTAGCCAGAACCATGATACCATCAACAAATCCCCAAAAGAATCAGAGCCTCATGGCATCTGAAGATGGCTGGAAATCTACCTGAGTGAGTCGCACACTCAAAGATACAACAGAATCGCCACCGAACTTTATTTAGTCCCAAAGGACAGGGAAAATATCGATAAAACCCAAGGGGAAGAGAAACGGGAACGGGGGGTCGGTTATGTGAAAGAAAGGTATTAGCACCTAACGCATCCATCGTACTCAACGGGAACCATTTCGCTTGCTTCTAGGCTTGGATGGGTTATCTATCTAAAGGCTTCTAGCTAAAAGAAAAGGGAGAGAGATAAAGAGGAAAAAGAAAGGAAAGAAGGAAGGTGGAAGTGTGCTCGCCGAGATCATTACGATCTCATGCCTACGTATCATACATCCAAAAGAATGCAGAATCAGAGCTTTCGTAGTTCGTGGAACTGAACGGAAAAGGAAAAGGAAAGGAAAGTGGTGTCAAAACTAAGAGTAAAAGAAAGAAGGAAGGTCCACTGAGGATTCCAAAGAAATGGTGTCAAAACCAAGAAAAGAGTGCAACAGAAAGAAATAGCAACTGTACTGAGAATAAGGTAGAATGGTGTCGAAACCAAGAGAATAAAGGAATAAAGGGGAAATGGTGCCCAAACTAATAAAATAAGGGAATAAGAGAGAAATGGTGTCCAAACCAAGAGGATAAGAGAGTAAAAGAGAAATGGTGTCCAAACCAAAAGCAAGAGATAAGAGAGAAATGGTGTCCAAACCAAGAGAAAGAGATAAGAGGGAAATGGTGTTTAAACCAAGAGAATGAGAGATAAAGAAAGATCCGCTGGGGGTGCGAAAGAAATGGTGTCATAACCAAGAATGAAAGGAACTCCACTGGGGATAACAAAGAGGATCGGTGTCGAAACCAAGAAAGTAAGAGCAAAGGGAATAGGAAGGAATCCGCTGGGGATCCAAATAAAGGGATGGTGTCATAACCAAGAGAAAAGGGAGAACTCGATATATTAACTGTCTGGCAGTGGTTAACCGAAGAAAGAGAGTAGGACCCTGGCGGGGAAAAGAAGCTGGTGTCAACAGACGGACTATGATAAACCGAGAGAGAGAGTGCTGAACCAAGAGAAGGTGATTGACTCGGAAGGGGCCTCGATGTTAACTGATAAACAGTGGTTAATCGAGGAAAGAAAGGAAGTGCAACTCTGTGGGTATAAAGAAGCATTGGTTTGAACATAGACAACTGTGGTTAACCAGAAAACGGGTGTGGGACCAATCGAAAGTCGTGACCCAAAGGACGGGTGTAGGACCGAGCAAAGGTCGTGACCCAAAGGGGTTCGGTAAACTGACTGAACAAATAGTACTCAACCGAAGAAAGGGCATTTGAACCAAAGAAAGGTTACTAACCCAAGGGTGCAAGTATTTGAACCAAGAGGAGGTTGCCAACTGCGGGGAATTCGGTGTTTACAGACGGACTGTGATTAACCGAAGAGAGAAGCGAGGGATTAACCAAGAGGAGGTGATTAACTCAAAAAGGTTCAGTATTTTAACAGACGGACTGTAATTAACTAAAGACAACGGGTGATTACCCAAGAGAAGGTGATTAACCCAAGAGGACTCAGTGATTAACAGACGGACTGTGATGAACTGAAGGGGATAGCTAGCATTGGTGTTTTAACTGACAAGCAGTGGTTAACCAATCAAAGGGAGAGGAACCAAAGAAAAGGTTACAAAACTGGCGAAGTGTCGGTTGTTTAACAGAAAGATTGTGTTTAACCGGAGAAAGGAATAAAAACTCTACAGGGGAATCTAGAGCAATGATTGATTTCAAGAGGAAAGGACTGATGGAACAAAGAGAGATTGCTAGCGTAAGAATGATGATCTTAACCAAAAAGGGTGGTGATTGATCAAAAAGAGAGATGGAAAGAGATATGAATGATCAAGGATCGATCTGACTGGGGAAGGACCAACACTACAGCTTGAGGATAGAGGTGACTATTCTCAGTGAGAGGGCCAACGCCCTTACCCAAGAAATAGTCAGAATGAGGGTAGGATAATTCCCTCCTCATTCATTCTCTAGCACTCAAAGTATAGTGCGGAAAAGGAAACAGACAGCACAACAGCTCCAATTTGTACGGTGCTCTCGCGGAGAGAAACGGACAGCGTAACAGCGTCAATTCGTACAATGCTCCGATGCGAGGCATAGCGTGAAACTCCAACTCCACGGGGAATCGAGAGAGAAAGCTCTAAAGGAAGCCTAAAGAGAGGAAAGGGGAAGATCAACTAACCGAAACTTGGTTTCGATTAACCAATCAAAGGGAAAAGCTATGCTAACAATTTTCCAAAGAGAATGGAAAATCATTAAAGCAAAACGGGTAAATTATTGATTGAACATGATTAAATTTTCTCAATGTAGAACACACTTAATGTGATCGTGAAATGAAAGTGCAAAATAGTGCCATACAAATATTATCATGTATCACAAATCATGTGTCAAGTAATCAAAGATTGTGCAAGATTTAGCATGTTCAAACAAAAATCAAGAACACACATAATTGCAAGAATTGATAAATCGATCACTGAATTAATGCAAATATGCTTTAAACAGAGGTTAATTGCATTAAAAACATCCATAAATATTAAGCATATCAATCCATGGAAGTTAGAGGAGGAAAGGATGCCAAACAAGCTTGAAAAACACCAAAAATGGCCCTCTATTACAGTGGTAATCGATTACCCTATGTAGGTAATCGATTACTTGCTTAAAAATAGCATAATTTGGTGAAAAAAGGGTTAGTAATCGATTACTCTATTTGAGTAACCGATTACCACTGTAACAGTGGCAAAAAAACAGCAAAAACAGCTTTTTAAAAGTGGTTTTCAACACTTAATCACTTATGCCAACCACCACATGCTAGGACATGAATTTGTACACGAAAATTACATCATGTAAGTACAAATAAACACAAATTACAAGCATTAATCATGGAGATTAAAGATCAAGCAATTGCATGATAAATTAAACCAAAAACGATCGTAATTACAACGTAAATGCGCGGAAATGATCGAAACAGAGAGAAAAGATAGATCTACCAACCTACAAGCCGGAGGATTGGCTTGGTAATTGTTGTAAATGAGATGTGATGAAGGTAAATGAAGAAAACCAGAGAAAACCAGAGATTCCTCCACTTGCACTTCGAACCGTAGCGAAACCGAGCAAAATGCGATAAAAGCTCCGAAATCGAATTTGCACCGTAAGATCTTGAAGTAAACGCTTGAGATGAATCCAAAAGCTAATAGAACTTTAGATACTCAAGTATAATTGCAAAATGATGAGAATAATCAAAGAAAACCAAAAGAATCTTCAATTGCACTTCGAATCATGGCGAAACCGAGCAAATTTCGACGAAAACTCCAAAATGAGAATTATCACCGAAGAAACTTGAAGTGATCACTTGAAATGAATCCAAAAGCTACTGAATCTCCACAAAATTCAGTAGAATGGAATAATGATGAAGTTTAAGCTCAAGAAATAATCACTTTTAATGTGAAAAGTGATTATTCTTCAAGAATTAAGAGCTTTAGTGAGGTTTGGTGAAGAAAGTGAAGAGGAATGTGTAGAAGTTGCAGAAAAGTGTAGAGGAGAATGAGAGAATTGAGAGTGAAGAAAGTGTGAATTTGTGTGAATGATTGTGGAGGATTTGCAAAATGGTGAAGCTTTGTTTAAATAGAGTTTAGGTATGGAGTGTGAGAGGTTTGGAGTTAGTTTTGGACTTAGCTTTGGGAGGTTTGGAGTTAGGGTTGGAGTTAGTTACACTTGACTCACCGAGTCAAGCTTTTTAACTCGGTTAGTTATGATCAACTCGGTAACAATCCCAAGGTGCACTCCATCATCCAAAGATCCACATTACTTGGAAAATAAGGAACATGGTGCACTTAATTTAAAGTGAAGTATAGAATAAATGTAAGGGAAATGTCTTGAATGGTCTTGAACTGTCTAGAATGTCCACACAATGCTAGAATCAAGTAGAAACAAAGACCAAAGAGAGTGCATGGCTGCTGTCCCAAAATGTAGTGGAAATTGCAATTTCGCACTGAGTAATCGATTACCCTATTTGATTAATCTGTTACTCAGTTGAAAAAATAGCAAATTTGGCAAAATTACACTGAGTAATCTGTTACCCTGTTTGAGTAATCTGTTACTCAGTTTAAAAACAGCAAATCTGGCAAAATTGCCCAGATCACTCAAAATAAGTGTTGAGGTCCCGGTTTCGATTTTCCACTTCTTGTTTGGATAAATATGCATAGAAACCCTTGTCTTGTACTTGTTTTGATAATGTGAGGACCTTGTGATGATGCGATTAATCGGGCTTGAAAACCTGAATATTCCTGCAACAAAATCATAGAGAAAAAATGCGAATGCGTATGCTAGCGATGCAAGTGCACATGCTTATGTAAAAAAACAAAAATGGAGGTCAAATTTTGGGTTACGACAGCTGCCCCTATTTAATCCACTTGGACCTGAATGTATGAATTGCGCTAGCTTTTCGATGATTCGAGGTAGAAAGGGATTAAATAAAAGAGTAGCCCAAAAATTTGGCCGACGGCGGCAAAAGGAAAAGGTGCAAAGTTTGGCTGAAAATCTGCTGCGAGATAAGTCAGGCAAGAAGAAGCATGCTATGATGCATATGCTATATGATGTGTGATCATGATGTTTGATACCATACAATGCAAGGATGCAAGGCAGGATGCAGTGTTGTAAGTTTGTAAGTGCTGGACGGACCAGAAAGGTTTTGGACGGACCGAGGAATTGAAAAGGTTCTGGAAAGGTTTTCCAGGAGAAAACTGGATTTTGATTGGGACGCATGTTTAAACCTGTACGGTGTAATGCTCCAAGTTGATGAACATGATATGCGTTTGAGGATGCAATGCTATGCGATGATGATTACTATATGCAGAATGTTGGTAATTGGTTTTGAAGATATGTTAGATATGATCGGGCTTAAGTTAAGGCTTCATGTTATGCTACATGAATAAATGAGCATGAGTGAAGCAACGTGATCATAGTGTGAGGAAGGTCTATGCAATGGTTCAAGTGTTTTTATTGTGAGAAGTGAAAGAGTTGAGGTTAGGGTGTAAGCCGCAAAGACATGATTCCCAGACACCTTCTTCATGATCAGCAGTTGTTGATGCAACATTGCTCTTGCCTCAAAACAGGGAGAAAACTTGTGCCTTGGTAGCCTGTCTCTGCCTCAGTCTGTTGGGTATCTGCATGAATTGCCCTAGTCACACGGTAAGAAACATTTGTATCACAAGATGATCTTGATCCGGCTTGCCCCAGTGTATTGGAATAGTATGCACCTGATTAACCGTCTCTTAAAGAGGTTGACTTCTTGTGCTCCTGAGGTGGTCTGCCTAGGTAGGAGCTCTGAAGTAATTTTGCCCCTGGCTGATCGATCTTTGGAGGAATGCCCCTGACCCAATGACCATGGAGATATTTGTCAAATCTCGTCGTGATTGGCTCAGATTGACTGAATCCTGGGGTGGCTGGGCCCAATGGAGTTTTCCAGGCGTTTTGCCCCTTGAGGTGATCACACTTTCCCTTGTGGAAACTTTCTTGATGTCAAGTGCTTGTTCGCAAGTAAACAGTGTTGGCTTTGAAAATGATAATGTTAATGCTATGCGTATGTCAGTTTTGAAATCCGAGTATGTTCACTAAGATTATGACATATAGTGAATGGATCACCATTTAGAATGCCATGTCAGTATCGGCACAAATGATAAGCAAATCTTTGGGAGCCAGCTTTGACACGATTTTACTGTCGTATGCTTTCGAAATAAACCCCGCTTCAATTAGGTCTTTTGCAGGTTGTAACGTGGTCTGGCTCACGGTTTAAGAAAAAAAAAGGATATACGGCTCAAAATTTATTTTACCCCACCCATTCTCCTTGATGTTCTCTAGTTTTACGTTCAATTAGTTTGACACAAGTGTTCATCTTTCAAAAAGGGCTTTGAATGATAGATGCGATGGTAGAGGAACCGACGAGAGTTTTGGAGCGACAGTCACTCACCTTTTGTTTTTGTCACATGTGACCACACAAACTTGTTCTTATTGAGGATTTCTCTCTTGATTCTCTGTTTTGTTCTTTTTGTTTTCCTAATTTTTGCGTAGACTGGTTATTTTGAAATTGCAGTCTACCAGGATGCCCTAATTTTTGCCTAAGTCATTTGCTTTTGAGTTTTTGACTTAGCGGGCTTTTATTCTTTTACTTTTTTTTTTCATTTTGCATTTTTTTTCCTTGAACAAAATCATGTGACATGTGTTTCATTTGTAGGGTGAGTCATGGCTGCCTCATTACTTTGGTCCGTGAGGGATAACCAATGTGGATTTGTGATTTTCCTACTCTTCATGAGAGATAGGATGTGATTGATCCTCAAATGGGGTACTCCTCTTTTGAAATTTGAACGCATGGTCAAACTAGTTGAAAACTACCCTGCCCCTGGTTAAGATTGAGGGTTTTTTGTGTACAGAAAGAAATCCTACTTCAAGGCCCAAAGGGGTTGACTAGGGATTATCTTCCTTATGACTCCGGTGTTTGGGGATTTGAACAAATGCCTTACATCCTCAGCATGGTTTTATTCAAAAGCATACATACAATGATCTCATGTCTTTTTTATTTCATCATTCTCTTTTTGATTTTGCTTGATCAAATGTGTGATATTGATAAAAAGTATGAGTGAACACGAATGAATTTATTCAAAACATGTATATTCATTTCATTATTATTATCATCTGTAAACGAACAAGTTTTACAAGTGAACAATGCTTGACAAACAAAAAGATTACAAATGGAAAAGATAAAATGACATGATGATTACCGATGTTGAGGAAGTGCTCTCAGGCTTATTCAATGGAATCTTTTGTAATCTTGGCTCTTATACGGACAAGGGATTTCCGCTCACCCACAGATTCTCACCTTGAATGGTTAAGTGATTCTTGTTAATCAACTGTTGGACCTTAGCTTTGAAAGCGTTGCAATCATCAGTCGAATGTCCAGCTGACCCAACATGATATCCGCACCGTACATTGGGATCATACCCAGGTAGGAATGGTTTTGGAGGGGGCTTCAAAGCTTTGGGAACCACCAGTGAGTTATGAACCAGATGTAGGAGAAGCTTACTGTATGCCACAGGAATCAGATCTAGAGAAGCATTTCTTCGTTCTCGATTATTCTGGGGTTTGTGCTGATTCTGGCGCTCTCGACCTTGGGCTTGCTGATTATGATTCTGAGGAGGCTGTTGATATTGGGCTGCAGCAACATGCGAGAATGAATAGTATGGCGTAGGAACCTGAGGTGCTTGAGAAAGAATCTGATGAGTAGCATATTGCGGGAACACTTGAGCATGGTACATCAAACCAGGATTACCCATTCGATTAACAGTCTGACCAAAACGGATCCCATACGGAGTGTAGGGTGTCCTAGGGTAAACAAGTGTAGGTGCAACGGCAGAAGATACCCCAGGATAGACAAAAGGTGTTCCAGAGTTAGCAGACTGAAAACTTTGGTAAGGGTATTGCACAACAGGTTGAACAGCTGGAGGAATCTGCATATGAATAGGAGGACCTCTATTCTCAGCTTCGGCAGATGTTTCAGCAATCACAAGTGCAGACTTCTGGAAAGGCTTCTTTGTAAAGCAAAGCAACTTCTGATCGAGGAGCTCTTGGACTTTGTCCTTAAAGATGACACAGGCTTTTGTAGAATGCCCCACATATTCCGCATGGTATCCACATGTGGAATTAGGATCATGCTTAGGATGATAAGGAAACTTGGTCGGCTTGATTTCTTTAGGAACAATTGCCCCAGCTTGAATCAGAATAGGCAGTAGATGTGTGTAAGTCACTGGAATTAGATCATGACGAGGATGTCTCCTCTCTTGATTGTTGTTCCCTTTGCTGTTTTGCTTACGCTTTTGTTTCTGATTGCCTTTAGAGGTCTTTTGATGAGACAAGGGGTGAACCGGCAGATTGCTTGCATCCACATTCATGACCTTATCCACCTTTGGTCCATTATGGGCTTGCTCATCAGTCACAACCTGATCAGAGAAGTTCATTGTCATACTGTCCAGAAGTAGTTCCATAACCATGTCAACGTTGCCTTCCTTGTGCATCGTGTTCTCATACCCAGCTTGTTCCATGATCCTTTGGCTTTCGGCGTCGAAGAACCGTTTTCTTTGGGCTGATGAAGGGAAGAAAGTGAGCTTTCTCCGGTTTGAAGGTATGCAATGCAAAGGTATGTATGCATATGTTGTTTATGCAGGTGGAATGCAAATGAGATATGAAACACCCAATGATGCAAATGTTAGATGATGCAAAGGTCCAACATACATATGATCATGCAATAACTCAAGTTCAAAAGTTTGGCATACATGAAGATGCAATAACGTTATGCAATAACATTATGCAATAATGTAAGTCAGGGATGCAACATCTTCTGGATAATCTGCATAGGTAGTTCTGCGTCGGTGCGAAAATCTGACATGCGTGAGAGAACAAAGGTATGAAGTGGCTTGTTTTCCTGCAAAAACCCATCCCCCTCACAGGTATGATATAGAAATCGGGATTCTCAGTTTCGGATTCTTGATTTGAGAAGCAATAGTACATTCATCCCTCGGGGTACAATACTATCTCCAAACAAAGAGGTCATCCACTGATCACCCCAAAAAAAGGTCATCCTATGGCAAGTTCCCAGCTTTGGGTCCTCGGATCGAGAATGTGCAACGGGTTTGCCACAAAGTGTGGTCTGCCACTATCACAACTCGGGAGGAGTGCCGCAACTGAGTCCTCGGGAATGGTCACCAGAGTCGACAATTCCTCTAGAGAATATCTACTGGCTGTATCAAACATACAGTAGCAGATAGCTCCGGATAGAACCTCGTCTGGTTGTAGGTCTCATGAACACCCACACGTGGCCAAACACCACGGGAGCGACACGTCTACCCACGCTAATACCTACGTGTATGCTCAAGCCTGGGTAGTGGGCTTATCTCTCAAGTAGCAACCCAACCCGCCAACAGCAGAAAATAGCAAATATCCAGAGTATGCAGCATATGAATATTCAAAGTAGTAAAGGAATACAATAAATAAACATAAAGCTAAAGCAAGTAAAATAAAGCTAGTAAAGCGCGGAAGATAAACACCCAAGCAAGAAAGAAAGCAAACGAAACTAGGCGAGACCCCTCAAGGGATGGACCAGCAAGAGGTCAATCTATCCCCAGCAGAGTCACCAGCTAAAGATGGCTGGAAATCTACCTGAGTGAATCGTACACTCAAAGATACCACAGAGTCACCACCGAACTTTATTTAGTCCCAAAGGACAGGGAAAATATCGATAAAACACAAGGGGAAGAGAAACGGGAACGGGGGGTCGGTTATGTGAAAGGAAGGTATTAGCACCTAACGCATCTGTCGTACTCGACGGGAACCATTTCCCTTGCTTCTAGGCTTGGATGGGTTATCTATCTAAAGGCTTCTAGCTAAAATAAAAGGGAGAGAGATAAAGAGGAAAAAGAAAGGAAAGAAGGAAGGTGGAAGTGTGCTCGCCGAGATCATTACGATCTCATGCCTACGTATCATACATCCAAAAGAATGCAGAATCAGAGCTTCCGTAGTTCGTGGAACTGAACGGAAAAGGAAAAGGAAAGGAAAGTGGTGTCAAAACCAAGAGTAAAAGAAAGAAGGAAGGTCCACTGAGGATTCCAAAGAAATGGTGTCAAAACCAAGAAAAGAGTGTAACGGAAAGAAATAGTAACTGTACTGAGAATAAGGTAGAATGGTGTCGAAACCAAGAGAATAAATGAATAAAGGGGAAATGGTGTCCAAACCAATAGAATAAGGGAGTAAGAGAGAAATGGTGTCCAAACCAAGAGCATAAGAGAGTAAAAGAGAAATGGTGTCCAAACCAAAAGCAAGAGATAAGAGAGAAATGGTGTCCAAACCAAGAGAAAGAGATAAGAGGGAAATGGTGTTTAAACCAAGAGAATGAGAGATAAAGAAAGATTCGCTGGGGGTGCGAAAGAAATGGTGTCATAACCAAGAATGAAAGGAACTCCACTGGGGATAACGAAGAGGATCGGTGTCGAAACCAAGAAAGTAAGAGCAAAGGGAATAGGAAGGATTCCGCTGGGGGTCCAAATAAAGGGATGGTGTCATAACCAAGAGAAAAGGGAGAACTCGGTATATTAACTGTCTGGCAGTGGTTAACCGAAGAAAGAGAGTAGGACCCTGGCGGGGAAAAGAAGCTGGTGTCAACAGATGGACTGTGCTAAACCAAGAGAGAGAGTGCTGAACCAAGAGAAGGTGATTGACTCGGAAGGGGCCTCGATGTTAACTGATAAACAGTGGTTAATCGAGGAAAGAAAGGAAGTGCAACTCTGTGGGTATAGAGAAGCATTGGTTTGAACAGAGAAAACTGTGGTTAACCAGAAAACAGGTGTGAGACCAATCGAAGGTCGTGACCCAAAGGACGAGTGTAGGACCGAGCAAAGGTGGTTACCCAAAGGGGTTCGGTAAACTGACTGAACAAACAGTACTCAACCGAAGAAAGGGCATTTGAACCAAAGAAAGGTTACTAACCCAAGGGTGCAAGTATTTGAACCAAGAGGAGGTTGCCAACTGCGGGGAATTCGGTGTTTACAGACGGACTGTGATTAACCGAAGAGAGAAGCGAGTGATTAACCAAGAGGAGGTGATTAACTAAAAAAGGTTCAGTATTTTAATAGACGGACTGTGATTAACTGAAGACAACGGGTGATTAACCAAGAGAAGGTGATTAACCCAAGAAGGACTCAGTGATTAAGAGACAGACTGTGATTAACTGAAGGGGATAGCTAGCATTGGTGTTTTAACTGACAAGCAGTGGTTAACCAATCAAAGGGAGAGGAACCAAAGAAAAGGTTGCAAAACTGGCGAAGTGTCGGTTGTTTTACAGAAAGATTGTGTTTAACCGGAGAAAGGAATAGAAACTCTGTAGGGGAATCTAGAGCAATGATTGATTTCAAGAGGAAAGGAGTGATGAAACAAAGAGAGATTGCTAGTGCAAGAATGATGATCTCAACCAAAAAGGGTGGTGATTGATCAAAAAGAGAGATGGAAAGAGATATGAATGATCAAGGATTGATCTGATTGTGGAAGGAGCAACACTACAGCTTGAGGATAGACGTGACTATTCTCAGCGGGAGGGCCAACGCCCTTACCCAAGAAATAGTCAGAATGAGGGTAGGACAATTCCCTCCTCATTCATTTTCTAGCACTCAAAGTATAGTGTGGAAAAGGAAACAGACAGCACAACAACTCCAATTTGTACGGTGCTCCCGCGGAGAGAAACGGACAGCGTAACGGCGTCAATTCGTACAGTGCTCCGATGCGAGGCGTAGCGCGAAACTCCAACTCCATGGGGAATCGAGAGAGAAAGCTCTAAAGGAAGCCTAAAGAGAGGAAAGGGGAAGATCAACTAACCGAAACTTGGTTTCGATTAACCAATCAAAGGGAAAAGCTATGCTAACAATTTTCCAAAGAGAATGGAAAATCATTAAAGCAAAAGGGGTAAATTATTGATTGAACATGATTAAATTTTCTCAATGTAGAACACACTTAATGTGATCATGAAATGAAAGTGCAAAACAGTGCCATACAAATATTAGCATGTATCACAAATCATGTGTCAAGTGATCAAAGATTGTGCAAGATTTAGCATGTTCAAACAAAAATCAAGAACACACATAATTGCAAGAATTGATAAATCGATCACTAAATTAATGTAAATATGCTTTAAACAGAGGTTAATTGCATTAAAAACATCCATAAATATTAAGCATATCAATCCATGGAAGTTAGAGGAGGAAAGGATGTCAAACAAGCTTGAAAAACACCAAAAATGGCCCTCTGTTGCAGTGGTAATCGATTACCCTATGTAGGTAATCGATTACTTGCTTAAAAATAGCATAATTTGGTGAAAAAAAGGCTGAATAATTGATTACTCTCTTTGAGTAACCGATTACCACTGTAACAGTGGCAAAAATACAGCAAAAACAACTTTTTAAAAGTGGTTTTCAACACTTAATCACTTATGCCAACCACCACATGCTAGGACATGAATTTGTACACGAAAATTACATCATGTAAGGACAAATAAACACAAATTACAAGCATTAATCATGGAGATTAAAGATCAAGCAATTGCATGATAAATTAAACCGAAAACGATCGTAATTATAACGTAAATGCGCGTAAATGATCGAAACAGAGAGAAAAGATAGATCTACCAACCTACAAGCCGGAGGATTGGCTTAGTAATTGTTGTAAATGAGATGTGATGAAGGTAAATGAAGAAAACTAGAGAAAACCAGAGATTCCTCCACTTGCACTTCGAACTGTAGCGAAACCGAGCAAAACGCGATAAAAGCTCCGAAATCGAATTTGCACCGTAAGATCTTGAAGTAAACGCTTGAGATGAATCCAAAAGCTAATAGAACTTTAGATACTCAAGTATAATTGAAAAATGATGAGAATAATCAAAGAAAACCAAAAGAATCATCAATTGTACTTCGAATCATGGCGAAACCGAGCAAACTTTGACGAAAACTCCAAAATGAGAATTATCACCGAAGAAACTTGAAGTGATCACTTGAAATGAATCCAAAAGCTACTGAATCTCCACAAAATTCAGTAGAATGGAATAATGATGAAGGTTAAGCTCAAGAAATAATCACTTTCAATGTGAAAAGTGATTATTCTTCAAGAATTAAGAGCTTTAGTGAGGTTTGGTGAAGAAAGTGAAGAGGAATGTGTAGAAGTTGCAGAAAAATGTAGAGGAAAATGAGAGAATTGAGAGTGAAGAAAGTGTGAATTTGTGTGAATGATTGTGGAGGATTTGCAAAATGGTGAAGCTTTGTTTAAATAGAGTTTAGGTATGGAGTGTGAGAGGTTTGGAGCTAGCTTTGGACTTAGCTTTGGGAGGTTTGGAGTTAGGGTTGGAGTTAGTTACACTTGACTCACCGAGTCAAGGTAGTTAACTCGGTTAGTTAGGATCAACTCGGTAACAATCCCAAGGTGCACTCCATCATCCAAAGATCCACATTACTTGGAAAACAAGGAATATGGTGCACTTAATTTAAAGTGAAGTATAGAATAAATGTAAGGGAAATGTCTTGAATGGTCTTGAACTGTCTAGAATGTTCCACACAATGCTAGAATCAAGTAGAAACAAAGACCAAAGGGAGTGCATGGATTTTGTACCAAAATGTAGTGGAAATTGCAATTTCGCACTGAGTAATCGATTACCCTGTTTGAGTAATCTGTTACTCAGTTGAAAAACAGCAAATCTAGGAAAATTGCCCAGATCACTCAAAACAAGTGTTGAGGTCCCAGTTTCGATTTTCCACTTCTTGTTTGGATAAATATGCATAGAAACCCTTGTCTTGTGTTTGTTTTGATAATGTGAGGACCTTGTGATGATGCGATTAATCGGGCTTGAAAACCTGAATATTCTTGCAACAAAATCATAGAGAAAAAATGCGAATGCGTATGCTAGCGATGCAAGTGCACATGCTTATGCAAAAAAACAAAAATGGAGGTCAAATTTTGGGTTACGACAGCATCTAATAACTAAACTCTTCTCTAATCTCCAGCAAGATTTAGTTTCCCTTTGGATTCCTCAACACAGTTTAGACCTTCTCCTGGATTTCAATAATCCTTAGCAAGGATCAGCCTCATCTTAGGCTTCGTATAATGATTTATCGAATCAGCCTCAATCTTGGCCTTTGTACAAGACAAATATAATACTCCCCAGTTGAGTCAGTTTTCAACTTTTTCAGCTTCAACCTTGGGCTTTGATCAAGGTACAAAATCCAACATCCCCACAGATGAGACCAGGAGTCCTCTCTGTAGGAGGATATTTCCTCTATGCATCACATATCAAAACAAACAATCAAAAACCTTTTTCCAGATAATTGATGTAAGTGGCACACTTGTTGATTCAAAATCCAAGCTGAAGTCCCTCCTTTATCATTGCTAAAATTTCTCTTTCATCTAAGTGATGTAAGTGGCAAACCTATGGATTCTACACATCCAAGTCAATGTCCCTCTCTTAGCATGCAAAGACTTATAAAGAAAGATGTGGCATTGCTGGATTCCACACATCCCAGTTAAAGCAACTTCCCTTATAAATCAATTCTCCAATGTTTGTGATGAATAGGTGAGATATCTCCCTTTAGAGATGACAAATTCTCTCTCAGACTAATACTCTTTTTGCTTCAATCTTAGGCTTTGAACAAGACATAAATACTCTTTTAGCTTCAATTTTGAACAAGACATAAATACTCTTTTAGCTTCAATTTTGGGCTTTGAACAAGACACAAACACTCTTTTAGCTTCAATCTTGGGCTTTGAACAAGATACCAAACAATTTCCTCCCTTAGAATAGGAGGAACTACGATCGCTCTGATTTCCCCAGATCTCTTTACGGGAATACGTAGGCATAAGATTGCGAAATCTTAGTGAGCACACTAATAAAAAACCTTAGGTCCAGTACCTTCCCAAAAACAGTAGAAAATCCCAAAACAACAAAAAAACATTTCCTCAGCCTTCTCAAAGGAGAAACTTTGCCCAATCAACAACAAATGGATTTAAGCAACCAAGAAATTCAACAGTAAAACATATGCAAATAAAGGTTCCTATAGATTACTATAGATACTCTGTGTGTTAATAGCTTCCCTTTGTATAACCAACCCCCGATCCCTGATCTCTTCGCATTTGTAAAGGAAAACATTTGCACGCAGAGTTAGTTTAAGATATCGTCCCCTTCCTTTTAAGCTTCATAGGATAAATATAGAAATCAGAAAGTAACACTAAAAGCGGTAGTGGCCGCGTCACAAAAACCGATGCTACAGAGCCAAACTATCATCAGTTGGATCACCTCGAAGGTCGAGGTCTACCAGGTGATCGAGATCCACCAGGTGATCGAGATCCACCAAGTTTACCTTTAGGATGTTTTCTTTAAGGTTTTCTTTTTCAACTTTAAACTATCTATTTAACACTTCCTGGCTAATCCCTGATCACCTTTAAATGTTCCTACCTGTCTGTTTTCTAGGAGATACTTTATGGTCAAATAAATGGTGGACAACACCGCCTCCAGAGTATTGAAATCAAGTCTCTCAATGTTGATGTTATAGGGTGATGATGCTTTCACGATCAAATATATCATCTTGATGCTTTTATATTGCCTCCATTTCCGAAGGTGGTCATTATAGGCACATGACCCAGTACCTGAACATGATCCCTAGAGAATGCGACTAGAGTGACCTTGAAAGGTAGCAATTCGGCTGTGTCCATGCTCATCCCCTTGAAAGCCCCCATTATAATATGTCAGCTGAACTGCTCAGATTAATCAACACCCTCTTGACGCTCCCGTCATTAATTTGTACCTTTATGACCATTGGGTCATTTTCGTGTGCCATCACTTCTTTAAAGTCTTCTCTTGAGAACCTAATGATATTTGATTTCTCCTCTCTTACTGATGACGAGCTTTTTGAAACATGTATCACTGATCAGACATATCTTTTATGAGTTCAGCTTGTCTCTCCTCCACCTGCAAAGCCTCCCGAGATGGTATTTAGTGTGTTTTGCGCCACCTGAGTTTCACGTACTTCTTTAGTGTTTTTCCATTTTTTGGTGAAAGTATTATATGAAACAGGTTATCCTATGGATGAACTTCTTTTTCCTGTTGATCCTTTCGGTTCCATCACATATGCTAATAGTCGACCTCTTTGGATTAGAGTTTCTATTTATCTCTTTAGGTGATGACAATCCTCTGTATGATGACCTCTAATTCGTTGGTAAGCACACCATGCCCCTGTATCATTCTCTATTACAACATTGACTCTCCTAGGTCGATACAACTCGGGTATAAATTTGAGATGATACACTTCCTTCAAGATGTCGGCCCGTTTTGTATTAAGAGTTCTATAGTTATCAGAGAAGTTGTCATAGGGTCTCCGAGAAGGTCTCATCATTGATCTATCTCTTGGGACGTATTTTTGGTGTTTTCTTATGGACCCGGATCCTTCGTGTTTTGATTGCATTTTTTCTTTTCTATCCCGGAACCTTTTTTCCATGTTGCTTTCCTCACCCTTAACACAATATTCCGATCTACTCATGACCTCCCCCGTGTTAGTAGCTGGCTTCAGCGCCAAAAACTCCTTGAAGTGACCTATTGTGGACAAATTTCCATGACCTCCACCAATCCTGAGATGGTGAAGTCCTCGTGAACCGTGCTTGTGCCACTTTTGAATTTCTAATATTTATCTTATGATGCTTAAAAGGAAGGGGAAGAAATCTAAACTAACCATGCGTGCAATGTTTTCCCTATGAATGCAAAGAGATCTGGAATTGGGGGTCGGTTATAATAAGGGAAACTATTAACACCCTAAGTATCTATAGTACTCTATAGGAACCTTTTTGTACTCTTTTATTTTTAGTTATCATCTCTTCTTACAATGCTTACTATTTGATTTGGGAATGTTCTAACCTATGGGTAGGAGTGTGAGATCTTTTTGGGAGTTTTTGTTTTATGAAAGGTGTGGGGACCTAAAGTGTTTTATATTTAAAGGTGTGCTCACTAAGATTTCGCAATCCTATGCCTACGTATCCCCGAAAAAAGACATTGGGAAATCAGAGCGTTCGTAGTTCCACCTAACTATGGGTGGAATTTGTATCTTGTTCAAAGCCCAAGATGATGAAGCTAAAATGGTATTTGTGTATCTTGTTCAAAGCCCAAGATGATGAAGCTAAAAGTTTTGTTGATTTGAAAAAAAAGACAAATTGTCATTCTTAAGGGAGATATCTCACATATTCATCACAAACTTTGGAGAATAATGTCATAAGGGAAGAAGATTTGAACTTGGATGTTAAAGAATCCTAAGCAATGCCACATCTTCCTTTATGAGTCTTTGCATGGTAAGAGAAGGACTTTAACTTGGATATAGTATCAACAAGTGTGCCACTTACATCACTTAGATGAAAGAAAAGTTTTGGACCATAATAAGAGAAGGACTCCAGCTTGGATTTTTAATCAACAAGTGTGCCACTTACATCACTTATATGGAAAAAAAGTTTTTAATGTTTGATTTTGAGTTGTGGTGTATAAAAAGGATATCTTCCTACAGATATGACTCAATGTCTCATCTCTGGGGAGAAGTTGATTTATTTGAGTATCTTGTTCAAAGCCCAAGATATGAAGCTAAAAAGTTTGTTTGTATCTTGTTCAAAGCCTAAGATGTGAAGCTAAAAGGTTTGTATGTATCTTGTTCAAAGCCCAAGATGTGAAGCTAAAAGGTTTGTTGCCTGAGAGGAGGTTGACTTAACAGAGGGGAGTTTTGAATTGATGGTATCTTGTATGAAGCCCAAGATGGAGGCTATGATGCTTGGATAAAGCCCAAGAGGAGGCTAATGATGCTTGGATAAAGCCCAAGAGGAGGCTAATGGTGTTTGGATAAAGACCAAGTGGAGGCTAATGATGCTTGGATAAAGCCCAAGAGGAGGCTAATGATGCTTAGATACATCCCAAGAGGAGGCTAATGATGAATTTGACTTCATCCTAGGGGAACTAGTGCTTGAACTAAGTTGCAGTTGAGGGAACCCTGATGTTTGAACTAATTCTAAACTAAGGATGAGGTTTTATGAATGTTAATAGAAACTTAATATGACAAGTATATGAAAAATATATGACAAGTGGTGATGGGTCCTATACTCTTACAGAGGCCCATGTCTAAGCATGGTTGAACTTGAAAAGGTGATGGGTCTTATACTCTGACAAAGGCCCATGAGTTTTGAAATTGTGATGGGTTTTACACTCTTGACAGAGGCCCATGGATTTGAAAATGTAATGTGATGGGTCTTACACTCTAGACAGAGGCCCATGGAGTTGAAAATGTAATGTGATGGGTCTTACACTCTAGACAGAGGCCCATGGAGTTAAAAATGTAATGTGATGGGTTTTACACTCTAGACAAAGGCCCATGGAGTTGAAAATGTAATGTGACGGGTCTTACATTCTAGACAGAGGCCCATGGAGTTGAAAATGTAATGTGATGGGTCTTACACTCTAGACAGAGGCCCATGTATTTTGAATGCCATTAGGCTTGTGTTTGGTGAGAGTTGAAGATTGAGGTTTAGAAGATTGGAGAATTTGAGAAATTGAAGAAAGTTTTGAGGAGGAGGGGTAGGACTTACACTCTAATAGAGGCCCATGTGTTTTGAAATATGAATTGAAAATGTGATGGGTCTTACACTCTAACAGAGACCCATGGGTTTTTGTTATGAGTGTTGATTGAATTTATGAAATTCTATGAAAGAAATGTTTAAACCAGTATGATTTTTACAAAGTACTCACATGAACAAATAATTAATCATGGTGTGAGTTTAAAAAGGGGAATGGACTTATACCAAGTGGAGGCCCATGAGCTTTTTGAAATTGAAAAGATGATGTGCATTTTAAAGAGATATATTCATCATGGTAAGATTTTATGAAGGAAATACTTGAACATGTAAGCAAAGATTTAATCTATGGGAGAAATTACAGAGAAATTCAAGCAAGTATATGTACTCAAGATGAATCAAGGATCCAATGAATATAGTAAGGGAAACAACCAAGCATACTTGAACATTTAAGCATGGATACAAGTTGAACATGTTGATGACAATTTGGTCAAAACCAAACATGGATATTAGGGTTCAAACATGGTCTTGAACAAAGTGGAAACATCACAAAGGTTCATACAAACAAACATGTATACAAAGGTATTTTCAAGACAAAGTTCAAGTTTTTAAGAAAACTTAAAACATGGTATGATCAACACAAAGGTATCTACACACATCAAGGTTATACAAACATGGAAGAAAGTCACATGTTAAGGAAAAATATCAAGTAAAAAATCTCATGGTATGGACAAAAGTTCAACATACATTTACATGTAAACATACACTTTAGTATGCCTTAAAATTAAGTAAGGACAAGGATTTGCAAATTCACAACATCATTTAAGGTTCATTCAAGGTGTATAAGGTTCAAATAATGCA
Organism: Lathyrus tuberosus; assembly: GCA_022829125.1. Taxonomy (NCBI): domain Eukaryota; kingdom Viridiplantae; phylum Streptophyta; class Magnoliopsida; order Fabales; family Fabaceae; genus Lathyrus; species Lathyrus tuberosus. Next base: position 3,128,276 of record JALAZF010000516.1, read on the forward strand.
TTGTGAGCAAGGAAAAGCAATGTTTTATTCAAAAGAAATCCAAAGAAGTCTTAAGAAAACCCTAAAAAGTGAAACACTTTAAGCACTCATAAATGTGAGAAAAATAATTATTTTTGGTATTTTTTGTTCACAAATATAAAATAGACATTGTCATGAACAATTTGAAAAAAGAATGGGTTTAAAATGATAAAAAATGAGAAAGTTATGATAGTTTGAAATTGAGAAGAAAATAAAGAAAAATAGGTATTAAAAAAATAAAGGAGGTGGCCTCCATGGGTGTTGAACCCAGGCCAGTTTGCTTGTAGGTCAAAACAATGACCAGCTCTACCACACGCGTATTGTGAATATATGGGGAGAACAATACATTATATGTGTTATCCAGTTGAATAATCAGAAAAATAAAATGAAACAGGGGCAAGGGGGATTCGAACCTCAGTTTCAAGGGTGAAAGGTACCAAGGGCAAAATTTCAATTTTGTGTCCATTTGCAAAAGGCACAATAACTTACTCATTTCTTAATGAAATTAAGTGAAATAAAAAATGAAACTTGCTTGAAATTTCATGAGGATCACAGTGGCGGTGTTGGTTTTGGCTAAAAGTGTCTCTATTTTAAAACCCGAAAGTGGTTCTTAAAATGACATGGTTTTGCAAGTTCTATGCTATATCATCATACAGTCAATAATAGCATCACAAAATGGTTCAAACATAACAAATATGACATATAGAACATGTTTATGATCAAGGAACATCAAAGCAATACATATTTTGCAAAGTTCAAGTTCTTTGGAAACTTACCTCTTGAACCTCACTTGCCAATTTCCAAGAGACTTGTTACAGAACCAAACCAATTCCTTGGACACCTCTAATACACCTCAAAGAAGCTTCTTGGATGCTTGGAACCAAAAGGAAACCTTTAGAACATAATCTGGTTCCTTCTTGCAAATGTGCAAATAGTGTTACAGTTGAGAAACTATGATTGGAACAGCTTAAGGATGTTATTTAGAGTGTGTTTGAAGTGTTGGATGGTTTTGAAATGGACTGAATCAAGACATGGCTTGTAAAATGCAAAAATTCAAAGATATGAGGTTTTGACAGCTGACTTTCTGATTTTGGTGGTTTATGATGAAGATGAAGGTTTGAACACCTTCAATGGATGATTTGTGATGTGTTTGGATGGTTTTTTGAGTGGTTTAAGCTCTGGTTTTGAAAACTCGAAGCTCACTCTTTAGAATTTTTGAAAACTTGAAGGGAAAGAGGGAGAATGAGAAAACAAGTGTTGTGATTGTTTTATTGTGTTTTGAAGCATCAAATGTGGCCTCTATTTATAGGGGAACAAGTTTGTTTGGGAGGAATAGTGATGGTTTAAAGGCTGAGTTCATCATTCAATGTTTTGGCAATGCATCATTACTTCATATCCAAAGTACATTATCTTCTTCCACTAGCCTAACTTTGCTTTTGACCAATTCCAATTTCTGCAGATGGTTTTATTGTTGTTTAAGAGACCATCTTGACTGGTGGGAGTGATATCTTTGACAATGTACTATTCCACATAAATGCACTTTGAATTCAAGGCTTTCTTCCACTTTCAAATAGAATCTTCATGATCAAATGGCTCTATCTTGCAGGTTCAGCATGACTATCAAGGATTTCTGTTGAATTGAGTGCACATTAGTCTTGTGTAATCACTCTAAGTTGGACTCAAAATCTTATGGTGCAAGAAAATGCCAAATCTGTCTAGCAAAAACAGTTGCATCAAGGTACATTGTGCACTTTATATCTCATTCCTCAAATGAAATTAGATGATATTCTTAGACATTTTGGAAAGCTGGTATATCATACTTCAACTTTGATGTTTGCATTTGGTCTTGATTCATCTTGGATCTTGGTGAAAAATAGCCTCAAAGTTGGTTAAAACACAAAATAGATTCTGTCCAAAATTTCTTTAAGTGTCAAAGTTCAAACGTTTTGAAACCCTAACTTCACGGCTTCATATCTCAAAATCTATGCACTTTTTGGGAATCCACCATAAGTTACAAAGTTGTAGTATGTAACAAGTTCTTCAATTTGATCTTTGGATCCAAGAAAATGGTTACTTGGTTTGGATGTTATGACCTTGCAAAGTAGGGCAAAAATCATTGTTTTTCTATGACTTAGAAAAATTTTAAGTTCTCTAAGGTTTCCCTTTTTACAAGTAACCTCACTTTTCTTGATTTTTCTTGACCAAATCATGATCCAAATCACATATTAACATCTTTCTTGACTTGAAGAGACCATGTTTGACCAAAAACTCCAAAAGTCAAACTTGATTTTGACCACAGTTGACTTTTTGTATTAGATGAATTTTGAACTTTGTGATCCTTTATGATATCAAACCCTTGGGCTAAATTAAACATCATGGATGGACTCCAAATATGTTTTTGAATGTGTCGAATCATGTACCAAGATTTGAGATCATGCCTTGCTCAAAAGTCAAAGGTATGGTTAACTTTTTATCAGAAACCCTAGTTTGTGGTCCAGATGAATTTGAATCCTTGCATTGCTTATGAATCAAGTTCTTTGGATCAATCCAATCATATGAATGGACTAATATGATGTATTTTAAGTCCTTGAAACATATATTGAGGTATTGGGTCATGCCCAGATAAAAAATTCACTTTGGAGGCCCTGATCAACCAAAACCCTAATTGGTGCATCAGATGAACTTTGGGATTGTTTGACTTGAAATGATGTGGACTTGTACTTGATTATTGATGAATGAGAGCTCTTGATCTTCATGGATGAATGAGGGACTTGAGATGTTGAATATCATGCTTATCCTTGATTGATCCTTTGCACGAGTATTCTTTTGAGGCTCAAAACCCTAATTGGTAATCAAATGAAACAAACAACAACCTTTGTATCTCCCAATGGGTTAGTGATGCATAAAATATATAAACATATGATGCTAATGAAATACAAATTATGTGGGATCTTAGGGTCAAGTTACTTGAGGACAAGCAACAATTCAAGTTTGGGGTCGTAATGATAGTCAATCATTGCTTGAATTTAGTCTAAGAAACAAATCAAAATAATTTAAAAAGGAGCTAAAATGAATAAGAAAGACCAAATAATAAGAAAAACATAGCTAAGTGTGATGAAATCAGACTCAGTGAAAAATCAAGTGAAAAATGGAGCAAAAGCGTGCAACTACTGGAATAATCACGCGCACCATCGCACACGCGATAGGGATGTATTAGATACATCAATTACGCGATGCAGGTCATCACACGCGCGATGATATCTTTTTATGGGCTTTTCTAACTCGTTCTGATCCACTCTGAACTCTTTTTAAGGGGATTTTTTTTCACTTTTTCAAGGGTGACAAAATTTGGCACTGCAAGTACGATTTTTACAGCACCAGAGGTGATTTTTAAGAGCATTTGAAGCCATTGGAGTCCAGTCCTTCAAGGGATCTCATATGTAATTATTCTTCATTGTTTTTGGTATTGTAATCTGAATTATGAGTAGCTAAACTCTTATAGGTTATGCTGTGTTTGATGAACCTGTTTCAATATTTTTGAGACATATGTTGATTTGACTTTGCATGAATACTTTGATCTATAATTCTATTCAATTTCTTCTTGTTCGTAATGCTTTTTATGTGAGATACTATTTTAATTTGATTTTGGGCACATAGTGAATCATGACCATTAGTTTATGTGTTGGACCTAGGGGCAATTGTTGTACTCACGCGGTTGAATAGGAATAGGAAACTCTGAGTAGCGGCTAGTGAATTAACACCCTGTTGTATCACCTAATCTTGCTTACGCTGGTGGACTAGGGATAGGAAACTTCGAGTAGTGATTAGTGAGCTATTTCGCAAGGGGTTGGTTATAGCGGTTTTGTTAATTCGCCTTGGGACTATAGTGATAAGATAATTCTTGTAAGGCATAAAACATCAACAATAGAGAAATAGGGGATTTTCCATAATTTTCCCTAAACACTTATTTACTTTTTACATTGCAAACTTGAAAACCCCCCATTTACTATTGCAATCCCTGTGGATTCGATCGTAATTATTATTGCGACATTATCGGTACACTTGTTGAGAAGTCATTAGAGTCTAATGTTCAAGAATGTTTGGTGTGATTGAATCGGAGATCATTCTCAATTGAGCATTGGTTCATAATCATTTTGTCGTTAGTCATCCTTTACAGATGCATTTTGTAATGTTTGTACGCTTTCTGGATCCTTAGTTTTAGTTTTGACCATGTTAGTCCTTTTAGAATATCTATGTAGCCTTAATAAGATTTATCTCCTTGATAACAATTGATTTGTTCAAATGGGAATCAAATAGAACAACCTGCCCCAAACGAACTTTAGCTGCTTTTTTTTTTAAGCTGAGATTTGTACCGTCTAAGTTCAAAGCACTAACGAGCTAGACTTTATTGTTTGATGAGTATAGTCATTTTGAGCACCAGAGATATGTTAATTTTGACCGGGATGCCAAATATTAACCTGGGCTTTCTTTTGAGGTCAAAGGTTTTTAGTTAACATAACCTGGTCAAAGGCTTCTAGTACTTTGACCGTTTTGTAGATGTTCTTATTTACTTGGACTTTTGGTTTGGTCAGAGGTTTTAATTAACATAACCCGGTCATAGGTTTCTATTTACTTGACCGATTTCCTGAGGTTTTTATTTACTTGGACTTTAGTTAAGTCAGAGGTTTCAATTAACATAACCTGGTCAGAGATTTCTATTTACTTGACCAATTTGTCGGAGATTTTTTTATTTAATTGGACTTTAGTTAAGGTCAGAGGTTTCAATTAACATAACCCTAGTAAGAGGTTTCTACTTACTTGACCGGTTTTTGCCCCCCTGTGGAGGTTTTTTCGTCGTTCTTGGCCCCTACTTTTGTTGGAAAGTAAGTCTATTTTCGAACTTTGTACCTAATGAATTATACAAAAATGATTAAAAGCACAAATAATTCATAATAATCAGAAGGTGATGTCGAATTTTGCATTAGATTGTTGTCTCGACGAGATCAATCGTCATCGATCTCTTTTTCAACTTCAGATGTGTTTAATTCGTGTGACATCTTGATTTCTTTTGATCATAGTATTTGATGTCCTCTTACTAAAAATTAGAGTTTTTTTATTTATATAGGATATAGTTTCTTCCGACAACCACCCTGCATAATTTTAAGTGTTAGAAAAGAGGAGGTGCCTCCCGCCCTCGCAGTGGAAATGACCGACACCTATTTTCTAAAGTAAGTCATAAATGGGTCATTGGCAGAGAAATTAGCGCGTCTTATCCAACAATAAAGATAATTAATTTAAAACATACACTTGTATTTTTCTAGCCTCTTAGTTTTATCGTCGATCTCACTTAATAAATTCCTGCTTTTATTAGTTTCGTCGACTTGTATTCTGATACTCCCGATGTGGCGTGACATATTTTGTCTTCTTATGTGCGACTTGTTATCTTTTAACCCTTTGCCTAATAGATCACTTTATTTTCGAGGTTGTGCTATGACATACTTTGACATCCTTGTTTAATTGTAAAAATGATTTGTATCATCACTACTTCATCATCATAAACAAAAATCTCAATCTGAAAGCTTTACAATTTTGCTTTCGGATTTGAACACTCCCTTGCAGCAAAGTCACATTATATCCATGACAATAGAAAACATTTATAAAACAGTACTTAATCATCTATCTATAATATAAGAAAATAACATGTTGTGGAAATCTCATTTATGCCCTTCCTTCAAATTTTGACACATCCCCAAAATGGGTGCAAATTTAAGTCCTAAATTTGCTTTTTTCAACCAAACTAGCTATGTCAACCGGATTGGTTTGTATTTGTTCTACTTTCTTTCACTTGTGCAATGCTATGAACAGGTTTCTATACAATTTGGTTCCAATCCAATGCTATTTTTTCAACTTCTGTACTTTTGTACTTGAAAAAATCCCTCCAAAGATTGAAATTTGTCTTATTTTCTACCAAAAATTTCCTTCTTTCTCTCTCATGGTTCAGAGAATTTTCTTTGCTAAATCTCAGCTTATTGTTCATCTTCTTCAAACATTTATCATATTCGATGTTCACAATTTGTAGGTGATAATTTCTTCTTTTACTTGAAGTTTGAGGTAACCATTCAAGTTCTTCTTCATCTCTGCTTTCATATCTACTTTCATCTCTGATGCTTCATCAATATATTTTTTAGGGTTTAGTTTTCAAATGTCTTTTTGCTTTCTCTTTGAAAAGCTATGAATGAAACTAAGTTTGCGGTATTTTTCTTCTTCGTTATTATTAATCCCTTTTTCCGGCTTTTTTCTTCTCCATTTTTGCCTTCTTCTTCGCAAACTTAACCATTTTGCTTGCAAGGGTTGTAATGTCAGATATGTACTTTTGTTCTCATTTTGCATTTATATTAATTGCTATTTTATTTGTGCGGATTTTAGGATTTCTGCATTGAGCATTACATTACATTGTATTTATTTTTCTCGTTTGTCTCTGTAGAGTTGGTTAGGCATTACAGGCATCCAGCTGCTACTGTTGGTGACCTAATGTTTATTTACGGTGGTGGTAAGTCATAAAAAAATGTTGTTGTTCGTAATTACTTTTGAATAATTTTATTTTTATAATTTGTTTTCTAATTTCATTTGGTATTATTCATCCTAAAGATTCAGATAAAATTATATTGGCAAGATAAACCGGCTTAACTCGAAACCCAGTACACAAATTAATGTTTTCTATTGTTGTTAATTGATCTCTTCATGCATATGAGATTGCAAAATTGTATCCATTTCTATTTGAATAACCTTCGGCTGCTTTGGTACCTGCTGATTCAGTCAATGCACTTCCTAATCGAAAGTTGAAGATTGGTGTTGTTCTCTCCGGTGGTCAGGCTCTCAAAGGTCACAATGTTATATCTGGAATTTACGGTAAAGATCAATTTCAATCCAAATTAATCAATCAATGTATACTTATATATAAGAAATGTATTTATAATCCAAATTAATTAATCAATCAAGGCTTGATGCTTTAAACCCCAGAACAGGTATGTCGTTGATAAATCTTTATTAATGATATTTAAAGCATGCAACTGTGAAGACATATATAGGATATGCTCCAAATACAACTTGTCACTTTTTCTGTGTCTAAAATATAATTTATATATGTTTGTCCCTCTTGCAGTAATGTTTACTAAATTATGTGATTTTTTTTACAAGCATTAGTTTTTGTGATAACTTATGAGTGAAATTTAATTGGATTTATAAATTATATTATCAGGGGAACATTGTTGACTCTGTTGGGTTTGGAGACAGTTTTGTAGCTGCTGTTGCATATAGTTTTATACATTTCAATTATACATTAGTAATTGTGGCATTACAATTGAGATTATTGTCGTTGCAGTTGCTGCGTTACAAGCATTGTGGTTGCAGCATTACAATTTGGATTGCTTCCGTTGCGGTTGTGGTGTTAGAATTTCGGTTGTGGTGTTACTTTTGAAGATTGGTGTCTACTATAGAAATCTAGAAGTGACAAGTAGTGAAATTACATTGAAGTTTTTTGCATCGGTTCGGCTAGAAGTTCATCTTACAATAAAGATAAAGTTTGTAAGTACAATTCTCTTAATTTATTTTTAATTTCAACTTATATTTGTTGCATGCACCTCAATATATATGAATTTGTTTTCATTTTCGGTGATGGAATGTGTTATTGCGATCAATTGTTAACAATATAATATATACTATAATTGTTAATTTGATATAATTTGATTTATCTCTTAAGGTGTGGTAACTGTAAGCACCTTGTCTCCAGAGGTGATTTATTTATTTTCCTTTTTTCTATAATTATTTTGGGATTTTGTTTTATGTTCAAGTTCTACAATTATACAAATGCAAATGTTAAGGTTCTTTCATGTTGATTTTCTGCAGTATGAAACAGCTGCTTCTATCTTGAACACTCTTGAAACATGGATTGCTTTGGCTAAAGTTGATGCCAATGAGGAGAAGAACAAGGATCTTGCATCTGAATATGAAACCAAAGTGTTTATTAATATTTTTGTGAGAATTTTAATATGTTAATGTTTCATATATCTTATATCTTGTGATTAACGTGACAATTTCAACAGAAGATGTCTACTTCTGTTATTAATGGGATTTCAAACATGTAATACCTTTTGTAAATCATGTTGTGCTAATAACATTACAGTTTTGAGTTTGAGTAGTTTCGTTGATTTGTTAATAATTCCATTTGACATTTTTCATGATTTACAAGTTTAATATCTTGTACAATGATTCAGCCACTTGAGAATGTGAGTTGTCACTATGTATTTGAATAAAATGTTTTTGATTTGCTGGTTTTTTACATCGGTGTGCAGTTTCGCGGTGGTAGATATGTGGTGGCGGCAACACATTTCCAATGGCGACTGTGGTGGTGGTTGGATTCGAAATGGTTGCTGTGTTTTACGGGCGATCCTGCCACAGTTGTACTGTGATTGAAATGGTGGTGATGTCGGTACAGTGAACCGTCGAACAGGTGACTTAGGAAGTTTAACAGCGTTAATCATTAAATTAATTTCAAATATTTATGTCAAAATATAATTTCTCTAATAATTAGGAACATTTTTTCTTTATAATCATATTAATTCATTATTAGTTTAGTTTAGTTTGTTATTTCTTCTGCAGTATGGCAAAAAGAACACATGATGGTACTGGGGCTATCATTACAACAATTATGGTGGTTGCCTTTGGAGTTTTTATTGGTATTATCATTCCATCTTTGCATTTGACTAAGGTAATATTTTCTACTTTTAAATCTTCAATGATGTATAGGAAATTAACATGCATTTTTCATATATTATCCTTACGTTTTTCTTTTCTTGAATTTTGCAGATTAATTTTTCTTCAGCCTTAGGACAGTGTTTTGTTGAGAATTCCAAGAGCTTTCTTTTTCTATATTTTTAGTTTGTGAAAGTTAGGCGAGTCAAATATTTCAATGTGAGAATTCATACATTATTAAGTTTTTTTTCTTAGAGTTAATATGAACTTGGAATATTATATATATGCAGGTTGCCACATTGTTTATGGTTATGTGGGAAACAAATCACATGCTAACGAAAAATACAAGGAAATTTTTTGGACTGACTGACAGAAGTTACTGGGAAAGAATCTCACATGAGTTAGAATTTGAAAGATTGTGACTTTACACCAATTTATGATTGGTGCCAAATTAAAAAGAATAAGTCAAAACAACTGAATACAGAGGTAAGTTGTTTAGTGTATTCTCATATGAAAATGATAAAAGTGAATATCTCCAAACACCAATTGTTTTTTAAGTGCATATCTCCAAACATCATTCTTGTCGGTGAATGCACATCAAATCCAGTTGCTTTCAAGGAAGTTAGCGGAGAACGATTATTTACCTATTGCATGCTTATATGCTCTTCATGAATTAGTTGTCTTTAACATGTATCACCTTTAGAAATATTTCGATGAATTTTGAACCTTCTGGAACTGGCAGGCATCTTTTGGAAGACAGGAAAAATGAAAGAGTTCTTATGTTGTATCAACCAACAATGATGAATACGCAACCAAGAAATTACTTGGACACTAGGAGGCTATCAAGGTTTGTTTGTTATTTGAGGTTGTAAATGCCAAATGTCTGCTTAATTACCATTGATCATCAAACTGCAAGCAAGCTGTTGGGGAGGAAGAAATATCAAATGGTTTGATGCTGCCTGGATGAAGGTTATGGATTAGTGGGCCAGAAACTGGTGTTTCTTGGACCATTGTATTTTAATTAGTGGGTCTGAAATTGGATGAAGATTAACTAATATACAAGTAGTCAACAAATATTTGAGATCTTGCTAAATTGTATTTTAATTCGACCATTATATGAAGATTATTTTTAGTCATAAATACAAACTTTTAGCAGTAAATACAAAAGATCTAATATGTCTATTATATATTGTAACCATAGAGATTATTAAGTTATTGTCCTTTTATAAAACTTATTGTATTATGTTTGACCGTTTGAATACTTATAACTTAACGAGGGTATACAATTAGGTGTTATTACAATTTTTACTGTTGTGCAGTTGTCTCTATTTATGTCCGTTTGTTTATTTGTGTTGCAATTTTATTCTTATTTTGAATTAGAAAGCAATAAATAAAGGTAAATTTTTAGATGTCCATAAATCTAAGTTGGGTACTGATAGCTTTAGTGTAAATTAGGATAAAATTTTAATTTATTTTAAAATAAAATAAAATAAAATAATGATGTGACAAATTAATAAATGTCCTAATCACCATAAATAAATGTCCTAATCAATTTATTTAATTTCCTTTAATGTGTTAATTTTAATATTATTCTTATCTTGAATTGGAAAACAGCTAATAAATACACTAATCAATTTATTTAATTTTCTTTAGTGACCATATAAATTTTAATGTTTTATACTATGTAGTATTATATGTTTATTAAGTAGTTTCATTTTAATGTTTATTAACTAAGAAAAATAAACTTTTTAAATCAATTTCATAAAGATTAAATGAATTAGTTTTATTATTATTTTAAAAAATAAATGAAATTATTTACTTTATAGAATAAATTATTTTACATATAAAAAATTTAAAAAATAAATTTAAACAAGATTATAATAATTTTATTTAAATGTTTTATAAATGTTTTATCTCTAGCCTCGACGTACGTTGGGGAGGCACTGGCCTCTGTGTGTATAAACGCCAAGCTATCATTGAATAAATTAAAACTATGATGTACTATACCAAGATGTGGAATATGGTCTTCAAAATAATGATTGGATAAGATAGAATAATAATATATCAAAGCAATAACTTAAGTTATTATTATAACAAAGAAATTATTGTATACCTTGAATTTTATAGATAAGATTGAGTTAAACTTAAATAATTTTTTAAAATTAATATATGAAAGAATAAATGACAATTTAATGATTTGACAATGAATACCAACAAATTTGAAATTTTTATCTCTCTATTTTCATTTTGTTTGAGTTTTAGTCCTCTTATTTTTATTTGTTTTAAAGTTTTGGTCCCTCTATTAAATTAGTTTCAAATTAAAAAGGGATTAAAATCCAAAACAAAACTTAAAATTGGGGAACAAAATTAAACAAAAATAAAAATAGAATGATCAAAATTCTGAATTTTAAAATAAGGGGACCAAAACTAAAAAAAAATTAAAAATGGAGGGACAAAAATTTCGAATTTAAAAATAGGTGGATCAAAACTAAAAAAAATGAAAACATAAGGACCAAAATTGCAATTAAGCCAATAATATATTATGCAAATATTTTTTATAATCAAAGATATATATTAATTCAAAACACAATACAAACCTAGTGATTTCAAGGATTCAACCGACAATATTTTTATATACATGAACAACTTTATTATTGAATCAAATATTTTTATAAATATTGTCAAAACAAAAATAATATTTATATACGGAAAAAAAATACATTTATGATTCAAATATTTTTATATACGGGTACAAGTTTATTATTGATTCAAAAATTTTTATAAATTTTTTCAAATTAAAAGTAACTCTTCTATATGAGAAAAAATACACTGTTGATTCAAAAAAATTTATATACGAGAACAAATTTAATATTTATTAAAATATTTTTATAAATTTTTTCAAACCAAAAATAATATTTATATAAGGGAAAAAATACATTGTTGATTCAAATATTTTTATATACGTTAACTAGACTGTTAATTCAAATATTTTTATATACAAAAAGTATACTATTGTTTTAAACGTGTGCAACTTTACTACTGATTCAAATATTGAATAATAGAAATTCATAGATCATTTTTTTCAAATATGTGAAAATTAAGGGAGATTTAAAAAGATTTAGTATATATTTTAAAATTGTTTTCTCTCTTATAAAATCATTGTCTTATTTATAAAAATATTAAAATGATTGATCTAATACAAATTGATCGTACCTGGATCAGACAGTTACAGGTGGCCAACGACGTCCGTTGAGCTCCGGCTCCGGTGAGGTTGAAGTACGGCGGGGGGGGGGGGGGGGGGGGGGTGTACCTGCAAGGTACTCCGACGCTCAAGTTAGGGAGTGCACAGAGTAACAGCAAATACAAAGAGTGAAAAAGTGACTTAACCTGACCCTCTCAAGTGAGAGAGTATTTATAGAGAGCCCCCAGCGCGGGGCCAACGGTTACTTGCGTTGGGCTGGATTGTCAGGCCCAATCCAAGTAACTGCCAGGGCTTACGTGGCGTAGTGAAGACCAGCACGTGGTCTTCGCCCTGGGGTAACCGTTCCTAGATTTCCGGGATTAGGGCAGACCGAATCCTGCGGAAGTGGGAGGTTACTTGGAACGTGTTCACGTGGTACGGACCGTTAGGCACTCCTCGCGGGGGAGGAGTCTTCTGTGTCGAGGACCAACAAGCCGTACGACGGGCATGTCCTCGCGGGGAGGGACCATGTCTGCCAAGGAGTGGTATGTGGCATTCTCGCGGGGAGAAGCTGGTATGTCGAGGAGGTACCTCTCCGCAGGGATGCGAGGTCCTCCTGTCCTGTTGACCTAGATGCCCGACACTGCAAAGTGCTCGGGGGAACGTTGGTCTGCTTGCAGCAGTCAAGGGCCCCGCGGAGAGGTCTTAGTGGGCCTCCCCATGCTATATGGGTTGGGCCTGCTCGACTGTTGGGCAGCCTCGGCCCAGTCCAGAACAGGAGCCCCCCAAGTCGTTGCTCTGAGGTGGCAGAGTGATGACTTAAGGGTTATTATATGTCGAGGATACGCTAAGAGATGGAACCGAGGAGGTCGATATCCTATGCGAAATTCATTCGGCCGGATGAGTGTCGGGCGTCGGACAGATGTGTCCGGTTGTATGGTCGGGGAGATGAAGGGCTTCGGATTCAAAGCGCTGGGGAAACCGAAACGATACGCGTGGGGAGACGGGTGACTGCATGCGTGCCACGTGTCACCTGCCATCATTACCTAGGGGGGCTAGGGCGGCTGGCTAGGGTAGCGCACTAGAGTGCCATACGCCCCTCGGGTCTCGCGAGAATTGCCTATAAAAGCCGCTCCCCTCGCTCATTCTTCACTTTTCCGCTTCTCTCTCAAGAAACTTTCTCCCTCTCTCTCTAACCTCTTCCGTCGTAGCTCGCCGTCGTCAATCGCCGGGCACTCTCTGCCGGAAGCATTTCCTCTGCTAGGACCGCCGTTCGCCGCCGTACCAGAGCCGGAAACCTCCGTGCCGGAACCCTACACCGCCGCTTACCAGGTATTTGCTTCAAACCGGACCTTTATTTTGCGTTTTTCTTCGATTTTAACTAGTGTAGGACGTTTCCTTGGTGAATTGATGGCATTCCCATGAGAAACGAAGGGATTCCCGGCGATTACGGCGGGAATCTTTAGTTGTGGAGAGGGAGAGTGCGAAGATTCTTGCTCGCTTTTGATGAATACCTCGGGGAACAGGGGCGAACACGTCGGGGATCCGTTGAATGTCTCGGGGTCCTTGGTAATCAGTGTATTTGTTAGTGCCGCGGGGACACGGGGCAGAACCTTCCGGGGAGACGATGAGTTCCCCGGTGGGCAAGTTGATCCTTGGTCGATCTCGTCGGGGAGTTGAGAAAGCCTTGCCCCTTCTTCGCCCGTTCGCTTGAACAGCGGTGGAGGGGTGAATTTGATACGACCAATCGAATTCACCGTTTCCTTCTGCTTTTCAGGTAAATGGACGATTTGGCTGCAGAGGTGGCCGCAGGATATTTCGAGGAAAACGACGACGACCAGCCTGACTCCCCCATGGCTCACATGGCCTTTGCGCAGGAGAGGCCGCTTGAGGACTGGGTCTGTAGCGAAGCCCTTGAGGTGTCGTCCATCTTCGTGTACCCAGATGTGGGCGATGCTTTTTGCACCGTCGAGCACAGACTAATCGGAAGTGGTCAATCCTGGAAGGTGTTTCGTCCCGAGGAGCATCACCGGATATGCTCCCTTTACCGGGGAATGCGGGTCCCCTTGTACGAGTTTATGTTCGAGAAGGCGGGGTGGAGGCTGCCTTTCACGGATTTTCAGGAGGGGATCTTTGACTGGTTGAAGTTGGCCCCTTCGCAGATTCATCCGAACTCGCTGGCCTTCATCCGGGCTTTCGAGCTCGTATGCAAATATTTAGAGATCGTGCCGACCGTCCGCCTTTTCTTCTGCATATTCCACCTCCAACGGTCGTCGGTAGGAGGTCGACACGGCTGGGTGTCCTTCAAGCAGAGTAAGGCGTTGTTCCACACTTACTTGGATTCCATCCGGGATTTCAAGTTCCGCTATTTCTATGTGAAGCCGGTCACCCTCGAGGCGGTATATTCATTGTACCGGAAAGTCACCCGCGAGGTCGACGGCCGTCCCGAGGAGGTGCTGGTGCCGAAGTTTCCTCTGTACTGGACGGAGGAACACTTTAAGAAGGGAGTTGACAAGTATAAAACGAAACCCGTTCAGATGGAGGCCTACGAGCGGGAAGCCTACGATAAAATTGTAGCTTTTGTCGACAGCTTTTCAGAGGCTCGACATGAGACGCTGGACGGCCAGCCTATAATAGGTGCAGATGGGCAGGTGAAGAAAGAACGTCGCCTGATAAACACCCGCGTTCTGCTCGAGACCTTCTCCGACGAGGAGGCCATCGAATTGTTAGGTGGTGAAACGTCCTGGTTTTATTTCTTCCTCGTATCTGTGTTTCTCGCTTTACTAACGCTTTCTTTTGCAGGAACAATGGCCGGAGCCGAGGAGAGGTTAAAGAAACTGAAAGCGAAGAGGGCTTGGGAAGCGCAGGCCCGGGAAGAAGCGTCACGCTCCAAAGATCAGGAAGTTGCTCCCTCTGGGGCCCCGCACGAGGGTGTTTCCACGGCCGCTGTCCTCGACGGATCCACTCTGTCCCAGCCTGCTGCCTCTGTATCGGGGACCAAGGGTGACCGCACAACTCCTGCGGGAAGCCAATCCCCGGCTACCCAAGGGACTCCGAAGAGGCAGCGCGTTGCGGAGGTCGTCGACCTGGGTGGTGAAGATAGTCCCCCGGTTCCTTCCAGCTTTGACCTTCCCCCCTGCCATCAAAAACCTCACTTCTTCTCCGAGGTCACTTATCCTCGCTCCCTTCCCTCCGAGATCCAAACCGTGCTGGGGACCGCACCTGAAGTGAGGAGGAAGATGCTTTTTGAGGACCTGTCGGCCGTCATGCGTATCTGCTCGACTGCCCTCATTCTAAATGACGAGACCCGCCCTGCTGCTGAACTGGCCCGCCTGCAGGAGGCACTGGATACCTTGGGCGCTGAGATGCTCGGCATGCGCAAGGAGCTAAAAGAGTGCCGAGATCTGAACAAAGAGCAAGGCAAGCAGCAGCAATTGGTCGAGGCCAAGCTTAAGGAAGTCGAGGAGACAAAGAAGAGCCACCTTGCCCGAATCGCTGAGCTGGAGTTGGAGGAGAAGCGGCTTAAGGTAAGAATTGCCGAGCTGGAAGATGCGGTGCGGCCAGCCGAAGGGGAGACTGAGGAGGACAAACTCCTGACCACTCGTGCGGCGTTTGTGGCGCAGCTCCGGAAGCTTGAGCAGGATCTCCGAGTGTCCGAGGATGATTCTATCGAAACCGCGGGTATAGGTTTCCGCAGTGCCGTGGCGCAGCTTCGGGTTCTCAACCCCGACCTTGTCATCGAAGGGATCGACCCCGACGCTGAGGTGGTGGATGGCCAGATCGTGTATCCTCTGCGGGAGAACGACATTCATGCGCACGAGGAGCCCGACGGGACCGCAGCTGAGTAGGTTTTTATCTTTGTTTTGGTCGGCCTGCGAGCCGTTTTGTTTCGCCCGGCTTGTGGGCTTAGCTGATGTACTTTTTGCACAATGGTTATTTTCGCCCGGCTTGTGGGCTCATATTTGTAACTTTTTGGACCAAGTGTTTTGCCCGCTATTAGTGCTTTATAATATCTCTGTTAATTTTCCTTGTGTGTGATGTGGTGTTTGTTATACTTTATTGTTTTATACTTTATTTTTGCCCAAGTAATAAGGCTTCGGGATTTGCTCGACCTTGATCGTCCCCGACCGCGTGGAGAGCTGGTCGGGCGGCCGGAGGAGTACTCCGACCTTCAACGAGGCTAAGAGCTCGGTCGAGGTCCTAGTCTCGTGGCATGAACTTCCCATCGCGAGCTGGGTGTTATGCCCGGTTGGCACGACGACGGTGGGCCTCGATCGAGGTATCCCCGCCGGATCAAATGTCCTCGCGCACACACAACGCGGTCTCTGATCATCGTGTTCTTATAGGGGTGTCGCGCTTGTACCCCGGCGCGTCCCCGTATCGCGGTGCTAGTCATCCGCGGGCAGTGTTTAACTGTAGTATTGTTTTAGCTTTTCAGCGTTCCATGGTCGAGCAAGTTCTTCCCCGTGCAAATTTTCGAGGAAATAGGCTCCTGTCCCCGTCTTCGCGCGGACGCGGTACGGGCCCTCCCAGTTCGCGGCGAGTTTGCCTTCTCGCGAGTCTTTCTGGTTCCTTCGTAGGACGAGGGTGCCCACCTGAAAATCACGTTTAATGACACTGTCATTATAACGCAGTGTTATTTTTTGTTTAAGTGACGCCTCTCGGAGAGAAGCGCCCGAGCGTGTTTCCTCCACGAAGTCGAGTTTTTCCCTCAAGGCTTCGTCGTTCGTGTTCCCGTCGAGGGGGGCTTCCGTCCTCCTCGAGGGTTCTCTGATCTCCACGGGGATCACTGCCTCCGTTCCATAAGTCAAACGGAAGGGGGTCTCCCCGGTCGTGGAGTGTGGGGTTGTTCGGTAGGCCCAGAGAACGTTGTGTAGCTCTTCGACCCACCGTTGTTTGGCGTCGCCCAGTCGTCGTCTTAATCCTCGAAGGATCACTCTGTTCGCGGCCTCAGCCTGCCCGTTCGTTTGAGGGTGCTCGACCGACGTGAAGTGCTGCTTCGTGCCTAGTTTTGTGACGAAGTCTTGGAAGTTCCTGTCGGTGAACTGGGTTCCGTTGTCTGTGACGATGGCTTGAGGCACTCCGAACCGGGCGAGGATATTTCTTTTGTAGAAACGAAGTATGTTGAAAGCGGTGATTTTGGCCAATGCTTCTGCTTCAATCCACTTTGTGAAGTAATCTACCCCGACGATGAGGTATTTGTTTTGATACGACCCCTGGACGAAAGGCCCGAGGATATCCATCCCCCACCATGCGAACGGCCACGGGGAGGATAGCGTCGTGAGTTCGCTAGGGGGAGCGAGGTGCATGTCCCCGTGCCGCTGGCATTTATCGCACTTCTTGACGTGCTCCTTGGCGTCTTGTTGCATGGTCGGCCAGTAATATCCTGCCCGGAGTGCTTTCCGAGCTAGCGATCGTCCGCCTAGGTGCTGCGCATTGATTCCCTCGTGGATCTCCTGGAGTATGCCGGGGACCTTGGTATCTTCGATACATCTGAGGAGGGGAATAGAGAATCCTCGCCGGTATAGCTTATCCTCGACTATAGTGTACGAGCATGCCCGTCTCTTGACCATTCTAGCTTCTTTGGGGTCTTCGGGCAGTTTGCCCGTCGTGAGGTATTCGTGTACCGGGGTCATCCAGCAGCCGCTGTCCCCGATGGCGTGGATATTCGAAACCATACCAGGTTTATCGACGCTCGGGTGGGAAAGGACCTCTTGTATGACGGACTTGTTTCCGCCTTTCTTTTTCGTGCTTGCTAATTTTGACAGGACGTCTGCCCGGGCATTATGCTCCCGGGGAATGTGAGTCACTTCTGCCGAGGTGAACTTCTTCATCTTCTCTTTCACCAAGGCCAAGTATTCTATGAGACTGTCGTTCTTGGCCCGGTACTCTCCTCGGACTTGCGAGGCTACGAGCTGGGAATCGGTGAATAGCTTGACCTCCTTGGCGCCAATGTCCTCAGCCAGCCTGAGTCCCGCAAGAAAGGCTTCGTATTCGGCTTGGTTATTCGAAGTCGGGAAAGCCAGTTCGAGGGACACCTCGATGAGGATGCCCTCCTCATTTTCGAGTATGATTCCCGCTCTGCTTCCTTTCGGGCTGGATGCTCCGTCGACATATATTGTCCATTTCTGCGACCCGTTGGCTGAGGGTTCTGGGACGGTCATCTCTGCTACGAAGTCGGCCAGCACTTGTGCCTTCAAGGCTTTCCTCCCTTCGTATTGGATGTCGAATTCGGCCAGCTCGAGCGACCACCTGAGCATCCTCCCCGCCATATCTGGTCGTCCGAGGAGTTGCCTGATCGGCTGGTTGGTCCTCACGACGACGGTATGGGCAAGGAAGTAGTGGCGGAGTCTTCTGGCCGCGGTGATGAGGCCCAGTGTGACTTTCTCGATCTGTTGATACCTGAGCTCGGGGCCTTGGAGGGCTTTGCTCGTGAAGTAAACTGGCTTCTGTCCGTCTGGTGTTTCCCGAATGAGGACGGCGCTGGCCGCTTCGCTCGTGATCGCAAGATACAAGAAGAGTGTTTCCCCGTTCTCGGGTCGCGAGAGGACCGGGGGTTGCGATAGGACTTGCTTCAAATGTGCGAGCGCTTGTTCGCATTCCTCGCTCCACTCAAACTCTGCTTTTTGCCGGAGGAGTTTGAAAAAGGGGAGTGCGTACTGTACGGATTTGGCGACGAAATGGGAAAGGGCGGTGAGCATTCCGTTCAATGATTGTATTGACTTCTTCGAGCCCGGAGTAGGGAGCTCGGAAAAGGCTCTGCACTTGTCGGGGTTTGCCTCGATTCCTCGTTCCGTGAGGTAAAATCCGAGGAACTTTCCTGCCCGGACACCGAAGGTGCATTTGTCGGGATTAAACCTCATACGGCATCTTCTCGCCGTATCGAACACCTTCTTGAGGTGCGCGGCGTGGTTGACCTCTTCTGCGGACTTGACGAACATGTTGTCCATGTAGACTTCGAGCATGTCTCCTATTTCAGTTCGAAAGACCTTGTTCATCATCCGCTGGTAGGTCGCACCGGCGTTCTTCAGACCGAAAGGCATTACATTGTAGTAATAGTTGCCCGACGCGGTCATGAAGGCCGTGTGTTGCTTGTCGACCTTGTACATGGGAATTTGGTTGTATCCTGAATAGGCGTCCATGAAAGACAGTAGTTTGTAACCTGCAGAATTGTCGACCAGTTGGTCGATGTTAGGCAAGGGGTAACAGTCTTTCGGGCAAGCCCGGTTAAGATCAGTATAATCAACGCACATTCTCCATTTTCCATTATTTTTCTTAACAAGTACAACGTTGGACAGCCATGTCGTGTATTTGGCTTCCGAAATAAATTTGCCTCTAGGAGGTCTTTTACAGCTTTCTCAGCAGCCTCCGCTTTCTCGGGAGACTGCTTGCGCCTACGCTGTGCTACGGCCCTAGCGGCCGGATCTACTGCGAGCTGATGGCAAACCACCTCGGGGTCGAGGCCAGGCATCTCGGATGCGCTCCACGCGAAGAGGTCAGCGTTCTCCCTCAGACATGCTTTAAGCTGCTCTTTGGCTAGGTCGGGGATCCTGGTGCCGATCTTCACGTTGCGATCTGGACTGCTTCCGACGGCCACAAGCTCGAACTCTCCATCTGGGATGGGGCGTATTGGGTGGAGAGGTTGCCCGTTATTTTCCGCCCGGTGGTCGTGGTCTTCGACTCTGTCTTCATTGGGCTCGCCGGAGAACCTGCTGTCGAGGTCGACCGCGTTGACGCGCGGGAGAGGTATCTGTCCGACGTCCTGGGGTGGTTTGGCCACGGCCTTAGGTTTGGGACCAATGGAACTTAGGCCCTTGACGGCGGCATCGAAGCATCTCCTAGCCGCGTCGATGTCCCCGTGCATCGTCACTACCCGTCCTCTCCTCGTGTAGTACTTCATTTTGAGATGGACCGTTGACGGGACCGCCGTGAGTTCAGCAAGGGTGGTCCTTCCGAGGATGCAGTTGTAGAGGGATGGGCATTCCACCACCAGGAAACGGATCTTCACCTGTCGGGCCGTGTCTTCGGCCCCGAACGTAACCATCAGCTCCACGTGACCCCATGGTCTGGTGGTGGATCCATTGAACCCCTGTAGGTCTGACCCGACGTATGGGGTCAAATGCCTCTCGTCCAGCTGAAGGGTCCCGAACAGATGAGAATACATGATGTCGACCGAGCTCCCCTGGTCGACTAGGATTCTTCGGACGTCAAAGTTCGCCATTTGGGCCCTGACCAGGAGGGGAATAGTGGCGTTTGGTGCTCCCCTGGGGAGTTCTTCGAGGTAGAAGGTGATGGGATTGGAGTTTCCGCGCACTTTCTCGAGGGTGGTCGCCTTTGACGATGTCGCGGATTCCAGTTCGTCAAACTTTCGTTTGATCGACCCTACCGATATTTTCCCGGGGTCTCCTCCGGAGATAACCATTGCTTTGGGGAAGCCTTCCCAGGTACTACGGGCTGTGACGGGGCCTTCGTCGGGGAAGGTCGCCCACATGTTGCGGATTGCCTCTTCGCCCTCGATGATTGGGGGGACGAAGAAGTCCTCGGGCCGAGTGACGCTGAGGGCGACCTGAAGCTGGCTGTCGGCGGGAGGAGGTGTTGTCTCCTCGACGTTCTCCGATTCCTTTGAGCTGGTACGAGGAGGATCATTCTGCTGGGCATATTTCTTCAAGTGCCCTTCTTTGATGAGAATCTCAATGGCATCCTTGAGGTGGATGCAATCCTCGGTGACATGCCCGTGGCTTCTGTGGAACCTGCAGTACTTAGATTTGTCAACGTTTGGTTTGGGAGCCGCGGCTTCGGGAAGCGAACTCCTCCTTTCACAAACTCGGAATTCTGGCAGTCTGAGAGGATCCGAGACCGGGTAGTGTTGAGCGGCGTGTACTCCGTGAATCGGCCAGCTGGCCCGCGCTGTTCCCGGGGATCTCGATTGCGGTTTTCTTTCTTCTTTTCTCCTCCCCGTCGGGGAGAAGCGTCATCGTCTTTGTGGCCGCGGGGGCCTTCCCTACGTCTCATCTCAAGAGCGATCTGGGCTGCTTCCGTCTCTTCGAGTTCGATGTACTTCTGGGCTCGCGCGAGAAGGTCTTCGAGACGCCTGGGTCTTCGGAGGCCGATGGATTTGGCAAAGTCCGACCCGACGCGTAGTCCGTGAATAATTAAGTATTTCTTCATGTCGTTGGTCGTGTGGACCTCGACGGCTTCCTTGTTAAACCTCTCAATGTAATTTCGGAGGGATTCGTTCCTTCCTTGGAAGATTTTCTCTAGGGCAGCCTCTGTCTTGGGGTGTCGACGAGATGCGGTGAAGTGTTTGGTGAAGCGTTGTTTCAGCTGCTTCCACGACGTGATCGAACCAGGTTCCAGGCCCTTGTACCACGTCATGGCTCCCTTCCGTAAGGTAGTGGGGAACAGCCGGCACCTGATGGCTCCCCTGACGTTTCGAAAGTCGAGCATCGCTTCGAAATTCTCCACGTGATCGTCGGGGTCGGTCAGCCCGTCATAGGTCCCCAAGTGTGGAGGTTTCTCCATGCCTGGAGGGATTGGGGCGTCCATGATTTCCCACGACAAGGGGGTCCTTTGGTCCTCGTCGTCGCTATCAGCCGGGGATCTCGAAGGTGATCGCTGGTGCCGTGGAGGAGAGTTCCTCGACCGGTTCTTTGGTCTCTCTTCGGTCTGCTTGGACTTCTTGGAGGTGGCGGAGGCCCTGGGTTCCTTCCGGGGCGGGGAACGAGGGCGTTTCTGGGTGATTGTCGGCTGGGGGCGCTCGAGACGCGGTCGACGACCATGGCGTACGGGCGACGGTGTCCGAGAATCTTCGGAAGGGGTCCTTCGCGGGGAAGGAGAGAGGCGAGGTGACTGGGGGCGACGATGTCTTCGCGGGGAAGATCGTCGTGCACGTCCATGCTCCAAGGCTTCAATTCTGGTGTTCTGCTGCGCGATCAGCTGATTGGTCTGGTTGATCAACGCAAATAGGGCCACGGTACTTGGGTCCGCGTTGGGCGGCGGAGCCACTGGCTGGAGAGGGGTTTGCTGGTCGTCCGTGCGGACGACGTTGATAGTCGCATCCTGTGAGTCCAGGGAGGCGGTCCGTCCGTCCCGTATGTCGCCTTCGTCGCCGTGGAGGATGACGGCGTCCCCACGGTGGTTCCCGTTCTCCAGTTGCGCGAGCACGGTGTCCAGAGCCTGGTTGACGGTCGGATTGGCCATGTTGGTGATGAATAGAGGAAGCTTTGGTTTATCGAGGAGAAAACGGGGAAGCTTATAAAGTCCCCACAGTCGGCGCCACTGATCGTACCCGGATCAGACAGTTACAGGTGGCCAACGACGTCCGTTGAGCTCCGGCTCCGGTGAGGTTGAAGTACGGCGGGGGGGGGGGGGGGTGTACCTGCAAGGTACTCCGACGCTCAAGTTAGGGAGTGCACAGAGTAACAGCAAATACAAAGAGTGAAAAAGTGACTTAACCTGACCCTCTCAAGTGAGAGAGTATTTATAGAGAGCCCCCAGCGCGGGGCCAACGGTTACTTGCGTTGGGCTGGATTGTCAGGCCCAATCCAAGTAACTGCCAGGGCTTACGTGGCGTAGTGAAGACCAGCACGTGGTCTTCGCCCTGGGGTAACCGTTCCTAGATTTCCGGGATTAGGGCAGACCGAATCCTGCGGAAGTGGGAGGTTACTTGGAACGTGTCCACGTGGTACGGACCGTTAGGCACTCCTCGCGGGGGAGGAGTCTTCTGTGTCGAGGACCAACAAGCCGTACGACGGGCATGTCCTCGCGGGGAGGGACCATGTCTGCCGAGGAGTGGTATGTGGCATTCTCGCGGGGAGAAGCTGGTATGTCGAGGAGGTACCTCTCCGCAGGGATGCGAGGTCCTCCTGTCCTGTTGACCTAGATGCCCGACACTGCAAAGTGCTCGGGGGAACGTTGGTCTGCTTGCAGCAGTCAAGGGCCCCGCGGAGAGGTCTTAGTGGGCCTCCCCATGCTATATGGGTTGGGCCTGCTCGACTGTTGGGCAGCCTCGGCCCAGTCCAGAACACAAATTTTTATAGTTTTTATTTTTAATCATACTATATATAATATTGTTGTTTACATTTCATCTTCTACATGTATTACTATTTTAATTTAAATTTACTATTATTCTTAAGTTTATTCTTTTTTCAACTTCTTATTTTTATGACAATTTACAAACAAATACGCGTACAAAATCATAATTCACTCAAAAACGTATCCCGTGCGTAGGCACGGGTTTGTTACTAGTTTGGATTAAGAGAGGATGCCACTATTATTTAATTGCAACAATTGGTACCATTTGTCCGGCATATATTAGCCTGACTGTCCCATTCCACTACACCTTACACGTTGGTTCAAACCATAACATATTGTATCACTTAGTAAATGAAGCAACAAAGTGCAACCGGCCCGCATCACTTACTAATCAAATAAAGCAATAAGCCTTTATAACCACAGTGCATGCCATTCTTTAGGATTGGTCATTTGTACTGATGGTACATTAAAATGCAAGTGGTATGTATGAATATTAACATCCAATTTTACAGGTACGGCTTGTTTCCTTCAAATTGTGATCAAGTACCAACTCTGACTGAGGTTGTTCTACTACCAGTTACCATGACAAGTAGTGCAATGTGCAATGTGATTTCTGCCACCCATTGGCATTGGCCTTGCCGTTGGTTGAGTCCGAGCCTCAATTTACTTAACTACAGGGTGGCTCATTAATCGTCATGGGTTGATTAGCATCACCCAGTAACAGAATTAATGCCGAAGACAATACTAGAGTCCATTCACATCTAGACTAGAAGAGATAAGAGTATTTACTTTCTCATCACTATATTTTCCTTGAGTATGCAAAGCTCACCAAGTCCAGAACTCCAATAGTGAACTTAATCAAACAGAAATGCACACTAGAATACTCAGTATGCAATGGCCAATTTGGACACGTCTTATCACATTCGGCATGTGAATGTAAACATGCAAATCCATGTCAAAATAAAGTAACACCGAGACATTCGGTAATCTTGCCGCGAATTGATTACAAGAGTTACAATCAATTAGCACCTAATATTAAGGGTGAATTCTTATCTACCCACTTCAAAAAGTTGGGTAGAGTTATCCATAGAGTAAATTAGGTTATATTGTATTGGAAATCTACAAAATTTAAATCATTAAATAAATAATTAAGTATAATAAAATGATATGACATTAGTGGATTGGTTGAAGGTAGACTACTAAATTTTTTGTGATGGGTAACGAAGTTGTCCCCTTATCATAATTAGTTTTCATATTTTAAAATGGTTATAAACCGGTTATATGCATAACCAAATTTATAATTAGTTTTCATTTAATTTTACCTCAAATTCGATTTTTTTCAATTTTTTTTTAAAAAATAATATTTTTTTAAGAAAAAATATTTTTGTTCAAAACTAAAAAATTGTTTTTTATTAATTTTTGGAAAAAAAATATAATTTTTTATTTTAAAAAAAATCATTTTTTCAATTTTTGGAAAAAAAATTAAAAATATATTTTTTTCAAAAAAAAAACAATAATTTTATTTTCAAAAAAAGTTATTTGTTTTCAGAAATTTTTTTTCAAAGTGTTTTAGTTTATAAAAAAATTTTACTAATTTGGTTTTTATTTTGAATATGGATGTCCAAATTATGGATTTTGTTAAAATCATATTAAAAATATATCCAAAATATGGATTTGGTTAAAACCATACTAATAATTAACCGAATTTGGATATGGATATGGATTATTTAAATAATCAATTTATTTGAGCTTCTCTAGTGAAAACAGAGAAACAAAACGGTATCGAAAGCTGCAGATATGATTTCTGCTTTTTTCTGTTTATATGATGAATAAGAAATTAAAGTTGATTTACATCAACGACCGACCACAAAATCCAAATCACAACACCCGTAGCAATCGAAATCACAAAAGTATTTATGCAACCGTAACACGACCGTCACTATTATCTAAAACCCTAATAATAAAGGACGTAATATAGTATTTTTACTAATTAATCATTTTTTGGCATGTATTCAAGGTCTTAAACTTGGTGAACAAAATGATTTGCCATCCCTATCAGGATGTTTATGATGACAACTTCAAGAAAATAAGAAAATAAGAAAATAAGGCAGTGTATGTAATTTCATTTCCTTTTCAATATAAATACGATGAATTTTATATTTATTTTTTTCTTCTTACTAAACGAAAATATGATTTTCTTTTGTAGCTTTGATGATGCCAACACAGAAAATTTACGAAGGGAAACAAATGCATATAACATGAAGGATGAGAAACTAGAGTTTGACCCTAGTAGCATTAATTGGAAAGACTACATGATAAGTACACACATTCCTGGACTTGTCAAGTATGCAATGAAATAATTTCAAAATTAACTACTACTTTAAATGCATGGAAATTGCTCTTTAGATCTTATTATTTTAATATTATGAATTTAGAGACATTTCTCTTTAGAGATTGTTGTATTAAAAAGTATTGAGAAAGGATTGTACTATTTCATATGATTACAAAGATTTAAATATCAACTTTGAGACGTTGCAAAAAAGTAGAGAACGGATTCAAACTATTTTATCAAAAATGACTTCTTATTGTTTTTGTTTTACATTTTAGAGGGTAAAATTCAACAAAGTTCCTACCATAATTTTTTATAGCAGCGTGTATGGAATTTTTTTGTTAGAAGATATAATTCGGTGTTTTAGAAAAATTGTATTTAACATAGTTGTGTTAGCTGAAAACAATATGTGTATTGAAATGTGCAAGCAAGTATTCCATAGAGTTGAAAACTGCAGTTTGTAAGTTGTATGTTTTAGTTGCCTATATAAACAAGTAACATTGTAAATTGTAAAAAACAACTTTTCACTTTAATAAATTCCCTTTTCATAATATATTCTCTCTCTCTCTCTCTCTCTCTCTCTCTCTCTCTCATTCTTCTTAAAAATCCTAATTGTTCCAACAAATTGATATCAACGAATCCGATTGCGATTCAGAGAGATTATGTAATGGAAAACGGTAATACAACATCAATGCAATTTCTAGCAAATCTACCGGTTTTTAAATGCGGGAACTATGAGAAGTGGATTGCGCAATTGAAAGTCATATTCAAATTTCAAGATGTGGCTGAAATTGCGATTGATGGGGTACCTGCATTAGAAACGAATGCAAATGATATTCAGATGGCTGCATATAAGGAACAGAGGAAGAAAGATGGAAAAGCTATTTTTTGATTCATCAGTGTGTAGATCCAAATGTGTTTGAGAAGATCATTGAAGAAGAAACATCTAACGGAGCGTGAGAAAAGTTGAAGAACTTGTATGATGAAGATGAAAAACTGAAAAGGGTAAAGTTACAGATGTTGAGAAAGCAATTTGCGATAACACATACGAAAGAAGATTAATTGGTTGTTGTTTTCTTCTCAAGATTTGTGTTACTCACGAACCATATGAAGGTGTGTGGTGAATCGATCATTGATCTGCAGAAGATTGATAAAGTGTTGAGATCTCTGACTGCAAATTTTGATTATGTTGTAGTGTCTATTGAAGAGTTCAAGAACCTATCTGAGATGAAATTGAAAGAACTTCACACTTCATTAGAGTCTCATGAGATGAGGTTGAAGCAAAGAAACTCAGAAAGGGAGAAGGTGGCTGAACAGACATTCCAAGCAAGATTCATCCAGAAATCTGGAAAAGAAAAGGTGAAGCAAAGAACGGTTCTAGCAAATGATGAGAAACACAACTACAAAATGCGTAAACAACGACGCCATGCTCACAACTCTTCATCCCTACACCGTTGTGACATATCTAAACTAAGGCGTGGTTATATTTTATTTGTTTATTGAATAAAAATTATCTGTATATAACAACGGTTGATAAATCAACCGTGGTGATACCTTCAAGCTTTCATGTGTTCGAACCTCAGCGCATTCATATATATTATTCCTTTTATGTTAAAGCGCGCCTTTACTTTTTTATTTACTTTTAATTAAAAAAAATTAAAAGTTATGACTACGGTTGTTTATATACACCGTTGTGATATATTTTGTATGTTTTTTTAACTTTTAATTCTAAAAATAACTCTGGCGCTTTAATATGAAATTTCATTATGAAAATAATATATCATAACGGTTTAAATTGTTGACCGTCGGAGTAGCTTTTCAATATTCTCCAAGCTAGCTAGTTTCATTGTCTCTTCAGTATTCTTTTTTCCATTGAAAATAGAAACCAGACGAAACGTTACACGATTTCAACCCTAAACCCTAACATTCAATACTGTGAAATAATACACGATTTCAACCAAAGCTTGCATCATCAGTATCCATTTGTTGTCATTTTCGTCATCATCGTCACGATCGTGAAGAAAATAGAAGATTATGCACATACTGTCGTACCTCGAAAAATACGATCCTCGCGATGGACGCGGAAAAAACTGTTCGAAACAGAGTCGCCACCGAACTTTATTCATTCCAAAGAAGGAATAGGAAAATATCGATAAAATCTTTAAAGGGAGATAAGAACATGGTCATCGCAACCAAATTCGGGTTCGGGAGTCGATTACGCAAAGGGAAGGTATTAGCACCCTCTACGTCCGTTGTACTCAACGGGAACCTCTTGATTCGATTCGTGAGAAAGTTAGTTAAGTTTGTTTATTATCTTCTAAAGGGTTTGCTTCTAAAAGGAAAATGGGTGGTTTTTTATTAGTGTGCTCGGCAAGGATTAAGAACCCTTGTGCCTACGTATTCCCTCGTGCAATGGGAAAGTCAGAGCATTCGTAGTTCGTGGGACTACGGTTTGTTGGTTTGTGTTTTTTAGGCGAACGAGAGTTTAATTCGCATTCCAACTGCTAAACATTGGCTTGTCAGCTCGTCACGGGAGGCTGAAGCACTAGGTCATATGCGCGGAAGAATGGACTAAACAATGTTCTTTTTTGTGAAAAGTTGTTTGAGTATGAATTAAGTGTATTAGAGATTTGATTAAGAAGAAGGTTTGATTTGGACGTGTTTTAGGTGAACGAGAGTTTAGGTTGCATTCTAACTGCTAAACATTGGCTTGTCGGCTCGTCATGGGAGGCTGAAGCACGAGTTCATATGCGCGAAAGAATAACTTAAACAATGTTCTTTGGGAAAAGGTGTTTGAGTTGCGGGTTAGGCGTATTAGGGTTTCGGTCGCACGTGGCCGAGGAAAGGAGTTTTATTCGTATTGGATGCTTTTAGAGGTGACAATTGTCCACACACGAGTAAGAGAACTCGCACCTAAACAATTGAGGAGAAAGACCAAAGACTTGATCCCCCTCACTTCACCTTCGGTAAAAATTGTTTAGATAGAGATTAAGTGTTTTAATGATTACTTGGAAAAATGTTTGAATGTTGTCGAGTTCGTGTGTTTTAAAGGTGTCAATTGTCCACACACGAGTAAGAGAACTCGCACCCAAACAATTGACATGTTAAAGCTCAAGTTCTTTTAGAGGCGTCAATTGTTCACACACGAGTAAGTAAACTCGCACCTAAACAATCGACAAGTTAAAGCTTAATTTTTTTAGAGGTGACAATTGTTCACACACGAGTAAGTGAACTCGCACCCAAACAATTGAGGAGACGGATCAAAGACTCAACCCACCTCACTTCACCTTTTATAAAAGTAATGTTTGAATATAAATTACGTGTTTTAAGCGACAAGTAATTATAAAAAGTTTTGAATAGCGTATGAACAAAGAAAAATGTTAGATAAATATGAATATGATATGGCCAATATGAATAGTACGAATAAAAATATAATCGAGATAATATTTGACGGAAAATAAACAAGATAATGATTAATCGGGTGAATCGGGAAAATAAAAGGTGACGACCTCGTCTTAATCAAGAGCTCTAAAAATGGTTCCATGATGTTTAAGACCTTCATTGGTCGGAAATGGAAAGAATATAGTGCAAAGTAGAATGTGAAATAAAATCGAAATCGAAGAGGAGTCTTATCTTAACCGACAAAGTCTGGTTTTAGATGTTCATCGACCCATAAAAAATGAAAAGTAAAAGTGGAGATAAAATCGGTCTCGTCTTAATCAAGATCTTTAATCTTAGATCGATAAGCTATGATTTTTTGACTTTCATTGACCGATAAGAAAAAATAAAAAGGTGGCCTCATATAAATCAAGATTTTGAATCGATCTCAAAAAATCAACTTAATCAAGATTTTTTTTATATCATCGGCCCTAAAAAATCGAAATGAAGAGAGAATACAAAACCTAAGTTCAAGATCAAAACTTAAACCAATTTCCTAAAGAGAAAATAAAAGGAACTTAATCTACAATCAATAGTAAAAAGAAAAGTTAGGAAAAAGATAATAAATAATAAAAAGGGTGTTGTAGTTGAAATGGAGTGTGATAATAATATGTGAATCATTTGGGCTTGAGGCAAGCCCATCATCCTACATAGAACACAACTCTACAATTGGTGAAAAAGGAGAGGTGCGAATCCAAAATGACAGGGGCTCTAAGGCCCAACAAGCATCAGCCAACCCTTCATCAACATTATCTAAAGAAACAAGGCACCGTTTAAGAAAAAAACAAAAAAGTTCCATGGGAAATCTAGCATTAGAAAAACGCAAGGTCAAGTAACTCCTTTCAATATTTTTCTCTTAAAAACAAATAAACAAAGATCCAACGCAAACAAATGGTGTCACGAGCAGATCCAAGCCAATCGTCCCAACCTTCGAAGATAACCCGTCTCGTCTCGATCTCTCTTAGATTCGGTTCAAGTTTGGTTTCGTTGCACTCTTCTTCTTCTCTGTTCTACTCCATCTTTCTCTATTTTCTGGTTCCTGAGATCGATTTGGATGATCTGAACATTTTGGGTTTTGGAGTTAAGATTAAGTGGGTGTGCGGTTCGGATGAGGGTTGTTGACGGATGATGAAGGTGTAGGTTGCGAAGGTTGCTGTTGGTTCGCGGTGATCGGAAGGAGTTGCGGTGGTTGGAGAAAGGGCGGAGGGTTTTATGGAGGGTTAAGGGTTTGTATTGCTGCGAATGAAAGGAGGTTGAGGAGGGTTTGTTGTTACTGTTGGAGAAGATTTTGAAAGAAGTATTGTGAGAAAACGTTCTTCTCACTTTCTCCTTCGCGATCTCACTCTCTCTTTCGTCTGCTTTTGCTTCAGCTCAAGCCTCACTCAGGTTTGAATCTCAACCTATTTCTTTCCTCAATCTCTTTATTCTTGGATCCGTGTTTGGTTTGCTTCTACTCATCTCCTTCTATTTTTTCTGACTCGGATTTGTTGGTTTCTGGGTTGGAGTTGATTTGGGGTTGTGAGTGGTTGCTCTGTTTCGTCTCTGGTTTTGGGGTTAGAGGGTCGAGCGTGTTGGACGTTGATTTGGTTTTTGAAGATGAAGGTGAACGAAGAAGGTCAGAGGTTGTTGTTGAAGAAGGAAGAAGAAAGGTTGGGATTGTGGGTGGTGGTGATCTTGTTTCAGACGTGGTTCTCGCGGTGGAGGTGCTGGCGATTTTGGTTTTTTCAGTGAGTTCTAGGAGTTGTTGATTGTTGGGAAGAAGTCGTATGGCGCGTGTGTCGTTCTTCAGGATCTAGTGATGATGGTGCGATTCCGATGGGTTTCTCCAACGAGGTTTTTCGTTGGTGCGGTGTGAAAACGGGAACAAGGTGAGAGGGTTGTTAAATGGTTGAGAGTTGTTGCGGTTGTAGGTTGAGCGAGAAAGAGAGGTGATGGTTGTAAAGAAAAGAGAATGGTGGGTTTTGGGTCGACTTTGAAGAGTCAGTGAGAAGGAGTTGTTGTACGGTTGTGGAGAAGGATTTTCGGTGATGAATAGTTGAACGGAGGGATTTACGGTGTTGTTGTTAGAGTTGTGTGAATGGTGGTTTGTATGAAGTGAAGAAGGTGACGATATTGGTGAGGTTGATGTGATTTTGGTGGAAGAAGTTGTAAGGAGTGGTGAAGGCGGAAATGTAAGGCGGAGGAACGTTGTTGTGGAAGTTTTGGGAGTTTTTGGAGGTAATGTTTATTCCTCATGAAAGAGCAGTAGTCCTCTTTTTTATATTCAGAATTTCTCCCTTTGAATTCCTCTTTCCCCTGCTTTATGAACAAATCCCTCCTTGTTTCTTTATTCATCCTCGATTTTGATTCTGAACAGTTGTTTTCATCTGGCAGGGTGCATCAGTGATGCAGGTCTGGACGGTTTTGTTTATGCAATTTTAGTGTAAATCGCAGGCTACGACTTTGGTGCAGTGGTGTAGCAGAGAAACACTTTGGCGCAAGTGGTACAGTTTTTTTGTTTGTTGTGTAGGAGGAAACTTGTTGTATTGTCTTTATGAAGCGTGACTTGTAATTTTGTAATTTTGACCAATTTAAACACAAGGATTCCAGCATTATTTTTGTTCTTTTTCGGTTTATAATAGTTTACAAGGAGAAATATGTGGTGGGCTTAAAAGAAAAAGAAAAGGGTTGTAATGGGCTTTAGTATGTGAGCCATCAAGGATTGGAATTAACTTGTGAAATTAGTATTAAATAACAATTTTGGGATTTTAATGAATAGTGTGGCATTTTGTGATGAAATAAAATGAAGAATGGATAAAATAAAAATGGATAATTATTGAAGTGGATAAGGAATGGGTAATTGGAAGAGAAAATGGATTAAAATGGATAATGGACTTATATTGTGAATGGACATGAAATTGGATTAAGATAGATATTGGATAATGAAGTGAATTAAAAGATGGATTTTGGATAACGGATATGGATATTATGAATTTGAATAATAGCTAAATGGATATGGTTTAGAAATGGATATTTAAAAGAAATGGATATGGGTTAAAGAAAAAAAATTTCGAATAAAAATGGCTATGGATATTTGTAATGGATAATGGAAATGGTTATAAAAAATGAATAAAAGAAAAAGATAGATTAATTAAAAGTAAAAATGGACAAGTGGATTGGATATAGATATGATGGTTAGTGGAGGAATGTTCAGATGAAAAATATTCCAAGGTAGGACAAATTTGGGGTATGACACATACCAACACCGTCGTCATCATCATCACCGTCGAGAAGGAAGATAACAACAACACCGTCATTGTCGTAAGGAAGGAAGACAACAACAACACCAACACCAACATCGTTTACTTCGTCGTCACGTTTAGGGTACGTAAAATATTTTCCCCATGCATCTACAATAAACTCTTTTGCCATTGTTGTTCATATTGTTGTTGTTGTTTTTGAACTTAGATGTCGACCTTGTCGAGTTCTTCATCAGAAACCAGCGAAGAAACTCAAACAAATGAAAGGTTAGCGAATGAAACTCAAACAACTGAAGTCAAACGAAAAGACCACAAAGAGGTGTCACAATGATGCCCCAATTCACATCAGTCCGCAACTCATCTGGTGTAAAAATTTCAATCGAGTTTGATTCACACTACAAATTAGTGGATTGTCCACATTACGCTACTTTTAGGAGTTATGTTGCGTTCTTTGCACGTAGCAAAGTCAGTATACTGATTGATGATTAGAGAGAAGTGGATGTTAATGTCAAAGACAGCATATGGACAGACGTTAAGGTATTTCATACTATAATTTTCATATATTTGATATCACTACCTATAGTTTCTAATTCATATTTATATATTGATTTAATGTAGTTGAATTTTGAGTTTACCGATGACTCAAAATTGAAAAGAAAGTGGATAACTTATGCCGGTGTTCGTTGGAGGGGATTTAAGTCACAGCTCACGGCTGACTACATTACGAAGCCTAAGAGTGGTCTTCAACCTCCATGGATTCGGTATAGTTTTTTATCGAAGAAGGTGTGGCACAAGTTTGCGAAGAAACGCCGTTCTGAGGAATTCAAGGTTAGTACTAGTCATATGTAACCTATAACGTTATGCTAATGAGTTATAGATACTAGTCATACACATTTTTCACTATGTTAATAAAAGGCTAAAAGCGAAGTAGGAATTTAGAACAAGGCGAAAAACATGTACCCCCATAGATTGTCTCGTGGGGGTTACAGGAAACTCGAGAAGAGGATCCTGCAGGAAAAACTACAAAAAGGAGGAGATGGTGACATTCCATCTCCACCTTCAAGACATGAGAAATGGAAGAGGGCTCGATTAAGACCTAATGGAGAGTACACCTCTGAGGCTTCAAGAGTAGTTGCTGAGAAAATTGTAAGTATATGTTTTGTTTAAATGCGTTTGCTTATGTAAGTTGCTCATGAGTTATTATTTAAATGCGTTTGCTTATGTAAGTTGCTCATGTTGTGTAGGATAATTTGGTTGTGGCGGCCCGTGAAGGCATATTTGTTCTGGAACAGTTGAGCATGGAGGTCGTGTACGTGGTGTTGGAGATGGTGTCGGCTTGAGGTCATACTTTGGATCTCAAAGAAGAAGCACCGAAACCGCTGAATTTCTTGCTCAACGAAAAAAGATTGAGAATGTTGAGAAGCAATTGGCGGAGCAAAGGAGGCTGTTTAAAGAGGAGAGGGAAAAAAGGGAGAAAGAAGTGGAAAGGTTACAAGAGTTGTATTCTGTATGTGTCATAAATCGCACTTATTTTTGTATGATATATATTGTATGTTCTAATTGAATATATTGTGCTTATTTTTGTTTTATGTTCTAATCGAATGTTATGATGTAGAGATTAAGTGAAAGGTAAAAGAGTGGTTTTACCGTTGACTTATGTTGGAAGTCAAAGGTTTATGGAACAACTTTATTTCAATGGTATGGCAATTTGTAGTCAACTTGGTTTTCGAGATCTTTTTATCAATTTTACTTGCAATCCTAGCTGGCCGGAAATTCAAAGGTTGCTTAGCAAAAGTAACTTGAATTCTCAAGATCGTCCAGATATCATCTCACGAGTCTTCAAAATTAAGTTTGATGAGTTGTTGTGCGATCTAACAAAAAAACATGTATTAGGGAGAGTACTTGCATGTAAGTTCTTATTTTGTTTATTTTTTCTTATTAAATATCTAATATGTGAAGATTTATAATAAAGTCACGGTATTGCAGATATATACACAATTGAATTCCAAAAGCGAGTTTTACCACATGCCCATATCCTCTTATTCTTGCATCCGCCAAGCAAGTATCCAACTCCAGATGATATTAACAACATCATTTCAACAGAGATACCAAGTGAAGAAGATGATAATCAACTCTATCATTTGGTCAAGACACATATGATTCATGGTCCATGTGGTATAGAAAATATGTCTTCACCTTGCATTAAAAAGGAAAAGTGCTCAAAATTCTTTCCCAAAAGCTTTCAGCCTCAAACCATTGTTGATCAGGATGGATATCCTATGTACCGAAGAAGAGAAACTGGTAATACAGTCATGAAAAAACAAGTTCTACTTGATAACAGGTATATAGTTCCTTATAGTCCATATTTGTTGAGGAAATTTCAAGCACACATCAATATGGAGTGGTGTAATCAGAGAACTTCAGTTAAGTACTTATTCAAGTATATTAACAAGGGGTATGATAGAATTACTGATGCAGTTGTTCAAACTAAATTTGATGGATCTTCTGTCATAAGAAATGTTGATGAAATAAAGCAATATCTTGATTGTAGATATGGCTCAACAAGTGAAGCGTGTTGGAGGCTTTTTTCTTTTCCTATTCATGGTAGGTCACCTGCAGTTGAAAGGTTATACTTCCATCTTAAGGGCGACAACTCTGTTTATTATATTGATTATGAATTGATACATGAGGTGCTTGACAAACCAAGTGTGAAAGAATATATTTTTACGGCGTGGATGAAAGCAAACAAAACATATCTAGAGGAAAAAAATTTAACTTACTCTCAATTTCTTTCGAAGTTTGTTTATGGTAAAAGATACCGACGATGGAGACCACATAAAAGGGGCCATACCATTGGCCGACTAATTTGGGTTCCTCTAAGTACGGGTGAGTTTTATTATTTGAGAATGATGCTAACAGTCGTCAAGGGCCCAACTTGCTATGAGGATATAAAATTAGTGGATGGAAAGGTTCATAAATGAAGCAAAGGATTGGGGTTCTAGTAATTTTTTGAGAAATTTATTTGTTACAATGTTACTGTCCGGTACAGTGAATAGACCACGTCATGTTTGGGAAAAAACTTGGACGACGTTATCCGACGGTATTCTCTATCAACAAAGACGGACTACAAATAGAAGAGGTAAATACCAATTATTATTTTTATAATAAAAATTATAATGACATAAGACTTATTTGACACTTATATAGTTTGATATTTCAGCATCTAAGGAATGTCAAATATGTTTTAAGCTGCAACATATACCTATGTTTTGTTCTGTATGTAACTTATTTAGTAAATCTGCAGTTGCAACATTCGGTTTCATTTTTTCTGAATTTATTCCAGCCGCATCATTAATTTCCATATGTTGCAAAGTTACTGAATAGAATTGCATAGCAAGTTTTTAATATTTATTAAAGTTACACGTTGCAAATTGTATACCAACATCATTGATTACACTTCCAAGATTTATAAGTATAAATTATTAACCTTAGTATGGCTCATGCATATAGTATGATATGAATGTATTCACAATGTAATTATATAAGCGTTGATGATTTGTTTGTTGACAGAATTGCAGCTATCGGACACTGAGTTAGAATTTGACACTTATTGAGATTGAAAATATGTTGCAATCAAATAGAAGAAGTTTGCATGAACTTACATGTATGCCATATCCGGATTCATATGTTACAAAGCATGTTGGCAACAAGCTGATTTATGACGAACTTGATTACAATGCTGAGACTGAAAAAAAATAATTTCAATGAACTTTTTAATGCACTTATAGGTGATATATTTTATTTTTATTCTGAATTTTTAAATATCTTTTTTTAATACACTTATAATTATAACTTTATAATTTATATATGAACAACTTGCAATAATTCATACAATAATGGAAGTTGTTAACAAAAAGAGATGAGTGGTGTTTTTTTTACATGGCTACGGAGGAACTGGTAAAACTTTTGTGTGAAGAACACTATCAAGTGCATTTTGTTCACAGAAAAAAATTGTTCTTACTGTTGATTCAAGTGGGATAACATTGTGATTATTGCCAGGTGGAAGAACAACACACTCAAAGTTCAAAATACTTGTGCCAACACTGGACTCAACTTGCAACATTGACAAAGACAACGAACATTCACAATTTTTGAAGCAACAGATGTGATAATATGGGTTGAAGCGCCTATGTCTTATAAAAATTGTTTTGAGACATTGGATAAAACCCTTAAAGATGTCATGAGCAAAAAGGGTCTTCACAATACAAATTTTGGTGGAAAGGTGGTTGTGTTCGGAGGAGATTTCAGACAGATTCTTCCCGTTGTTCCAAGAGCAAGTCGTTCTGAAATTTTGCATTCATCGATTAACTCATCTTATGTATGGGACCATTGTCAGGTTTTAAAGGTAACGAAAAATATGAGACTTCAACATGGAAGAGATAATACAAGTTCTTCTGAACTAGCAGAATTCTCAAAATGGATATTGGAAGTTAGAGATGGTTAGATTTATGAACCAAATGATGGGTTGGCTGATATAGAAATTCCCCAAGAGTTATTAGTATCCAATTTCGATGATCCTATAAGGGCTATTGTTGATAGCACATATCCCAATTTGTTGGAAAATTTCCAAGATGTTTCATTCTTATAAGGAAGAGCCATTCTTGCCTCAACTATTGAAATTGTGGACAAAATCAATCATTACCTATTGGATTTGATACCAGGTAAATGTCCGTTAGCTTTTGTCTATTTATACATAAAACAATGCATTAAATAAAATAATTTTACTAATTTTTTTATGTTTTGTTTTTAAACGGTGTTTTTAGGAGAAGAGAAAGAATATTTAAGTTTGGACTCAATTGATAGAACAAATACAA
Organism: Lathyrus tuberosus; assembly: GCA_022829125.1. Taxonomy (NCBI): domain Eukaryota; kingdom Viridiplantae; phylum Streptophyta; class Magnoliopsida; order Fabales; family Fabaceae; genus Lathyrus; species Lathyrus tuberosus. The sequence goes on from JALAZF010000516.1 coordinate 3,165,140, forward strand.
GTTATAATGAAGCTTATGAGGTTTTAACTACTGAATTTTTTAGTAAATTAAGAACATCAGGAATTCCAAATCATAGGATAAAATTGAAGGTTGGTACACCTTTTATGCTAATGAGAAATTTGGACAAAGCTGATGGATTGTGCAATGGAACAAGGTTAGTACACCTTTCATGTCATAGAAGCAAAAATAATGCCTGGAAAAAACATAGGTAACATTTTTTACATTCGCCGAATGTCTATGTCACCTTCTAATTCACCTTGGCCATTCAAATTGATAAGGAGACAATTTCTGATAATTGTCTGTTATGCAATGACAATAAATAAATCCCAAGGTCAATCACTTGATAGTGTTGGATTGTACTTGCCTACTCCTATGTTTAGTCATAGCCAGTTGTATGTTGTTATTTCAAGAGTTAAGAGAAAAAGTGGACTAAAAATCCTAATACATGACAAGGATAATGCACCGTGTTCGACTACTACAAATGTTGTGTAAAAGGAGGTCTTTGAAGCACTTTGTTAGTCGATAAACTTATTATCTTTTACTATTGTGATACAAGTTAAATTTACATTTTACTTTATATATCTAATGGCACAAAAATCTTTTTTTTTTTGTTTTTTATTATAAACATTAATTTATACTATTTAAATTACAGAATTTTATTTTATATTAATAATGACATTTATAATTAATGGTTGGAAAATTGTTGCAGGAAACACTGGATAATATGCAGATTATAGTCCTTAAGCGGCAAATTTGGTGCTGACGGATGCCAAAAGAATTGCATTGCTTATGCATATCATGGAAAGTTTTGTATTTCTTATGTCATGTATTAGTTTAATTTAACTTTAGGTTCCAACACAATTCTATAGTTTCGTGTTTAGTTTTTTCCATATGATACATTTGAATACCGTTTTGGCACATGTCATACCATAAGCAAGTTAAGCTTTATATCTATGTTTGAAAAAATCATGTTGCAAAACTTTCTCAGTAATAAGAACTTATTTCGGAAACGTTCAGAAGCTACAAAAATGCTAAATATGAAGACTTTGTCATAAACTTTTTTTGTTGAAATGGATAATACATTGCATTAAACAACTCAACCTAGCATAAGATATGCACAAGAAGAGTAACACTAGTACAATGTTCAACAAAAACCAATAAGGTTCAAAAAGCGCAAAACCAACAAGGCTGCCAAAAGACTATGTAGGCATCCACCACGCCAAGTCTGGCAAACAACGACAAGCTTAAATCACAACCATTACAAACCATTAAACACCTGAAGCAAATACTACTTCCAGAACTAAACAGAAAACCAAAACAATTCCAAAACACTACGGACTTGACTGTGTATAACTGACCAAATAACTACTTTCAGAATTCATCCAAATACGCCTACTATAGAAAGCACTAATGTTGCAATGTAACCGCTAAAGCACCGGGCTATTGCTCCATAATCGGACTGCGAAGTAACAGCCAAACAAGCCAAGATCATTGTCACACACTGATTCTGCAAAACACGGTTAGCTTAGCACAGAACACCCTCACGGCAGACGATTTGGCAAAGAATACCAATTTGAGACACTCCCTGAATCAAAAGGAGATTGTGAACCTCCAAGAGCTGCCAGTACCTCAAACACTACAATGAGTGGTGCACGATTCTCCACCAGCCAGAACACAACTTCCACAAAATCAACATCTAAGGCACTTGCCACTGGTGGAGAGCTGCAACCCCAATCCTACAAAATCAAGAAACCACACACAACATCCTACCAAAACAATCTAGATTATCACAAAGATATTAAAACTTTATACCATCAAATTAAATTGCATAGTAAATTTTTTAACAACTCTAAATACTAAGATTAATACACTTTTTGTCTACTGCATATAAAAAAGAATGTGCAATATGATCATTCATTCATATATAATCATTTAATCCAGCAGAGATGATATAGTTATACAATTCTTAACTTTCGAAAAACCTAAAAGTGTTGTTATGCAGCTACATGTACCATACATCGGTACACTGATAAGCAAAAAAAAGTTGATACAAAAAACCCCAAACACATCAACACCTCTTTATTGTTAGATAGAGGTATGGGGAAAAACGAATCATCTTTAATACCAATATATCCCCATTACAATTTTTTTTTCTTTCTCCCATAATCATACCATTCTTGAGCAAAAAACCTCTCATGAACATTTGGTCTATTATCCTGTTTGGCCGTGTGAATTTCCCATTTGAATGTCTCATCACTTTCAACATCAACTACTTTCATATCATTTATATTAAATCGAAGGAATTTCTTAGCCATTCATCTAGGAAAATGCTATAAAAATATAATATAACAAAAATAACATATGATCAGCAAAATATAGGGTCTAAAACAATACTCAATGTATGCTTATAAGCTTACCAATACGTTTCTGACTTTGCGTATTGCATCTAATACAATGCTTTCCCAAACATAGACTTTGTTTCCCATTACCATTTCTTCATATACTCAATTTGAAACAATTGTTTTTAAATCAGATTGTTTTCTCCCTTCTTACCGAATTACATTACCTCTAACGGTTGCTTAACAGACTTCTTTTTATTAACCAGTTTCTTCATACCTTTAGCTGCAACCATCTTCCCCTTATCTTTAACTACAACAATCTTATTCTTAACTTTAGCTACCTTCTGTGTGACTTATAATAAACAAACAATAATTAGGTTTTTTAAAATTAATAAACAGAGAATTAAAAAAAGTAAGACTTTGGAAAAGTTACTATATACCAACTCATTTGTTGCCTTCCTAGCCAAATGAAATTCATCCTGAGATATTTCTATGATTTCATCTTCTTCTTTAACAACAACAGTGTTAGTTGGAGCCTCAGTTACTTTGATATGTCTCCTATCATCAACTTAGTTCTTCGATTTACACTTTTTCCCCGTTTTTCGCTAATTTGTTAAAGGTTGAACTTCCACCAATCTTCATCACCAATCCCTTTATTGCCTCCATTGCAGATTCATGGCTTAGAAAAATCAATACCCACTGTTAGTTATCTGTATCATAACTAATAATCTGAATATAATATTTCTTAGGCAAACAAATCATCTCTGATTTGTTGACAAACCCTAATTATGAATATCTCTTTTTTAAAACTCATAACAAAATATCTAACTAATAATCAATATAACTCAGTGTTTTTATACCAAATATGTTACGATTTAACAATAAAATTCGATAACCCTATCGAGCAACAACAAATCAATTGTTGCCTCCATCAATAAACCCGCAAACGTGAACTAATTTTTGATTTTTGAACGAAATTACAAGAATACGATACTTACCACATCGTTTTTGCCCCGTTGTCGTTCTCCCTTACAGAATTTGCCTACTTTGTTACCTCCATTGTCTTTCACGGTTACCTCCATTGTCTTTCACGGTTACTGATGTCAACTTTTATGCCTGTGTGTTTTGGTTTTGGGCCTATACTAATTTAAATTGGGTTAAGAAAAATGGACCCATGTTTTAATCTGGCCTTAACTTGCAATGTATCATTTATCTCTAATAATTTAAATGATTTTTTTAAATTATTATAATTTATTTATTCAATTTATATTACTCATTTATTATATTGATTTCATTTTTAGATTTATTAAAAATTCATATCATTTGAATATATTATAATTTATTACATTTGACATTTTTATTATAAAATTATTTTTTCATTAGTTTATACTTTTTTAAGTTTTACTATTTTGTAATGTTTATGTACTATTTTTAGTGGATTAATAAACTTATTATATTAGATATATTATTAAAGTTTTGGAGACTGCAAAGATTTAATGATTGACAAGTGTTTTTTACAACATAGCGTGTGAATATATACAGGACCCGTGCGATAGCACGAATATCCCGTTAATTTTGATTATTCTTTTACACTATCAGTTAATCATAGTAGGTGGATGTTCAGAAGAGTTTAACTTTTATTTTAACCACTTATAAAGTAAAGCAAACAGATGATAATGATGAATTTTTTTTATAAGCAAGAGATTAATATTGAAAGCGAGAACAATGGATTCTCGAAACCACTTACAACATAGCGAGGAAGGCCTCGAGTCTAAAGAAAATTACACCCAATTAAACCTTAAGCCAAGTAGTACAAAGGAAATTTGTAAAACTCATAAAAGCTATAATTGGAGCGAGTAATTTTTCCAACATAAGACCATCTCCACACCAACGCCTTGATATTCCAAACCGTATCCATCTGTTGAATGCAATATAGGGCAAGCAAGCAAAAATATTTATTTTCAGAAGAATTCCCTCAGGGATTTATGTCGCGTCAACAGAGATCGGTTCGAGGGAAAGAATGTCGTTCGACAATCTCTTGCGTTAATGAGTTTGGATTAAATTGGTTTCAAACAAGAAAACAGAAAAGTAAATATTAAAACATAAAAAGAAATAATTCTTCAGAGAGAAAAACTCGTCCGAAAATGCATATAAATCACTCCTCACAAACTTAAACTTACCGACCAGTTATACTCCACCTACAATACTCATCAATATCACCCAGCATCGCTCACAACACAGGTTATGTCTAACGCAAAGTTGAGAGAACAACCGTGTTACCATTGCCAATACTTTCGTACGCTAGCTCAAGGCACGGAGGCATTAAGATTTGACGCCTATTGAAGATTGTTAGCCCTAAATCTATCTCTAGAATCCAGAAACTAACAGACAATCATCCCTAATCGAAGTTCGCGAAGGTTATGTCTAACGCAACTCAAATCCCGCGCATAAAGCAAAAATCAGAGACAATTACCAATAAAGATTTGTAAAGCAAGTTTTATACAACGCCATGGGCGACAAATATACATGAGTTCATAGCAAATACATATACACAACCCAACAAAGAAGAAAGACATGAAGAAAATCAGAAATGAACCAAACATCTCGCGGTTTGTCGGCGCCGATCGATGAAAAATCCACCCCGGATCATCCACATGCAAGCTTCCATGATGTTTTCTAAGCTAATCTACTGAAAAAATGAATTTTGATGAAGTTGGGAGAAAGTTCCCCTAAAAACATATCCTAAAAAATGATGAAAAATGGCTAAAATAGGCAAATCTGACTTTCCAGGTTCGCCTAGCGAGTCCCTGTTCGCTAGGCGAACGAAAACCGCCTTAAAGTTGAGTTTTTTCACGAATCTGGAACTTTTTGTTCGCCCCGGTTCGCCTAGCGAACTCGCCAGCGAGTGCTCGCCACGGGGGTTCGCCTAGCGAACGTGATAGAAAACCAGAACTTGTTTTGATCATAACTCTTGAAACGTAACTCCGATTGACCCACGATTTGAAGCGTTGGAAAGCTTATTCAATGCTCTTTATGAATATGGAAAAATCCCATTGCTGGAACACCTACAAAAATAAATGAAAATCGATTAAACTCAATGATATTTACACGGTAACGCACTATACACCGAAAACGTAAAGTAAACGTATTTACACATAAAGTGGGGTTTATTCAACCAATTTTAACACAAAGTAAGGATAAGTGCGACAAAACTTATATATAAAAATAGGTACAATTTTCACTTATCACCATCACATTCCAACTATCATTGCTAAAAATAATAGCATTACGCAAAGTCCACAAATACCAAGTCGTTGCCAACCACACATAACCTTCTTTCCCTTTCTTCACCCTCTTTTGCTTGAAGAATATGCCAAGATAAGAAACTTTCTTTAATATCACTAGCCCCCAAATTTTCAAATCCAATCCAATCGGCCATCTCCCTCCACACCAATAAAGAAACACCACATTTCGTATAAATATGATCAATAGAATCTTCAGCCAAAGAGCAAAACACACACTCCAATCCACTATTCGGAAACATACAACCTCTACAACTAAGAGCAAGCTTAGTATGAAGCCTATTTAAAAAGCACCTCTAATCAAAAGCCTTAATCTTATAAGGGGCTACGACTTTCCAAATAAGGGAAAAGGCTTCATCAAATTTATTACTCGGATCAAGAGGAATGCGGAAAGAAGAAATTAAATTAAAGAAGGAACTCACTGAATAATATTCTGTCGCACTCCCCCTCCAAGCCACCGTTCCACCAACACCAATAGTCGGCCCAACATGGTCCAACAAAGTCCGCAACCTTTGCATCTCTGCGGCCGCCTCTCCTACAACCGGCCCGACTAACCCAAAATCTCCCCAAATCCACCCATCATCGAACCAACCTCCCATGCAAGCTACCGAAACACCTTTAAGGTGTGACAAGTGGAAAAGAAATGAAAAATAATCCTTTAAACAATAATCTCCAATCCACTAAGAAAACCAAAAAGAGGTAGAGAAACCATTGCCAATAGAAAATTTGCAATTAGGCACAAAACAATTATCCAGAGTACTATTCACCATGCCACATAAGTCCCTCCACCAAAAAGAAGCACAATTCCCCTTAATCAAAGAAATTCCGGAATCCACCATCTTCAAATTAATATCTCCATATCTAGATTTTAAAACACTATACCAAAAAGCTTTTGATTCCGTCAATATCCTCCATCTCCATTTATTAATTATTATAATGATGAATTGACAGTGTATAGTAATTAATCTCTTTTAATATTCTCATTTTTAATCAAATATAAAAAATAATTTAATTAATTGATTAAATATGTATAAAGGTTTTAATTATTACTGAATAAAATTAATAAAACATATTTATTTAATAAAAAATATTAAAATAAAAATATAATAATTTACGTTGTAGTAAATTCTATGGGGGGTTGTTTTGGTCTTTTGTTTTTTCAAATTACACATTATATATTAGATGAAGAAAATGAAAGAAAATTAAAGTGATATATATATTTCTTTCTCCTTTTAAATGATATTTTTTCTTTGTTATTTTTTAACTGTTGCATTAATTTAATGGTACAGAATTGCACATGAGAGAAGGCATGAGAGAAAAAATTGGAGAGAATCCAATTCCTATAATTTGTATTTATCCAATTCGTTTAAATCCATCAAATATTTCAATGAATCTGGAAAAAATTGACATTATAGTAATATATATTTTTAAGTAGTGTAAACATTATGTTAATATTCCCAACTACTGTTGTACGATTCACAATAATAGTATTAGTGAGGTCTCATTCAGATATAATGTAACACATGTCTAATGTCCCGACCTACTGTTGTACACCCTGGAGCTGCAATCTCATTCACTCTCACCGACATACTACTGTACTGTACTCACTATGATATAAATGAGATACTTGGCATGCAATAAAATAGGCATTACCAAATTATAACTTAACTATCACTTTCCTTCTTTTCTCTTATGAATTCTGGAAACATGCAAGACTTCTTCAAGGGAAAGACTATTTTAGTGACAGGTGCAACTGGTTTCTTGGCAAAAGGTACAATGTCTGCAACATAATAAATAATTCAAGTTTTATTTCACTACAAATTTATATTATGACCTTTGCGTTTGTCTTTTGTGCAGTTTTTATTGAAAAGATACTAAGGATCCAACCGGAGATTAAAAAACTGTATCTACTCCTAAGAGCTTCAAACTCTGATTTGGCTGCACATCGCTTGCAAAACGAGGTTCGTCAATCATAATATAGTATAAAAAATAAGATAATTCCATTAAAAATGAAAATAATAAAAGACTATTAAAAATGAACAAACATATAGTATTTTTCTTCTTAATTAAATTTATGTAATTGTCACATATCAGGTTTTTGAAATTGATTTATTTCACGTACTTCGAAGCGAGTTGGGTGAAGATTTTAATTCTTTCATATCAAAGAAGGTTGTAGCAGTTGCAGGAGATGTTGCTATTGAAAATTTTGGAATAAAAGATGAAAAGCTTAAAAATGAGATATTTGATGAGACAGACGTACTTGTCCATTCCGCCGCATCTACCAAATTTGATGAAAGGTGAAACCTAAGTACTATAATTAGTAGAATAACTTAATCATTCAAATATAATATTCTTCATTTCTCTATAGATTTGATATATCAATGGGTGTTAACATAAAAGGAGCTTTACATGCATTGAACATTGCAAAGAATTGTCAAAAACTAAAGGCTTTTGTCCACATATCCACTGGTAAAATTCTGTATGGTTAAAATTATAGATCTGTTTCATTTTTTATCTTTAATTAATTTGAATTAATTACTAGTAATTAATAACATAAACCTTGTAACTTCTAGCATATGTGTGCGGAAATGCTAAGTATGAAGATGGAATAGTTAGAGAGAAAGCATTTGAGATGGGTCAATCTTTAAAAGGGACCTCAAAATTAGACATACACACAGAAATGAAATTGTTGGACAACAAAATAGCCGAACTCAAAGCAATGAATGCAGATGAAAATACAATGAAATTTGCATTGCAAGATTACGGAATGGATAGGTTAGTAAAGTTATTCTTGTGTTTTTTTTATTCTTTGGCTTAATACATGTTTTAGTTGTTTAATTTAATTTAGTATTTCGCTTTAGTTTCTTAAAAAAACGTTACAAATTAATTCCTTAACTTCACTTCTGGTATTTTATTTAATTTCTTCCGTCAATTCTAAAAAAAACTTTAAGTTCTAATGACGTGGTGTGATTAGAGCTGTCAAAATGGGCTACCCGGCCTTAAACGGGCCGACCCTGATGGGCTCGAGCTTTTTAGGGTTGGGCCAAAAAAACTCATTTCTAATATGGGCTCGAAGATTACTACCCGAGCCCAGTCCTAGATGGGCTTCGGGCTACCCAGCCCTAAATGAGTTTTTTTAAATAAAAAATTAAAATAAAATGCCATAATATTTATTATAAATAAAATTAAAAAATTATATTATTTTAAACATAATACATTTTTATAATACAGTTTTAAGTACTATATTATCTTTTATCAATACTTTAATGTGTTTTTAAATACAATAAATGTCTAAATTGTATAAAATAATACTCGGATATTTAACATAAGAGAGACTAATAGAATACGAGAAAAGAGTGTTGATTATATTAATGTATAATATTTAAAAGAGAAATATTGAATAGAATATATATAAAATTTAGTGAGGTGAAAAAAATCAATGTGTTATTTTAGAGTAAGATAATATAAGTATTAGTATAATTTTTAAAAAAATTTATAGTAATATGGGCCTAATGGGCTACCCACGGCCTATATGGGTTAGCCCTAATGGATAGCAGGCTTTTTAGGGCTGGGCTAAAAATACCCTGAAAAATATGGGCTCTAATTTTAAGTCACAAACCCTATGATTCTTCGGGCCTGGTGGGCCGGCCCATGTGGGCTAGCCCATTTTGACGGCTCTAGGTGTGATAATAAGACTATTGATATAAATCAGAATTAACAGTAGAGGTTCCCAAAAACAAAACCCCAACCCTTGCATCCGGCCTAAGACATCTCGGGGCTTGAGATGAAATTTAAAAATTAAATATTTTTAATATAATACAAATATTTTTCTAAAATTATTATATTATATATTTTTTAGCATATAAAATAATTAAATTATTATAATAAATCTCATTTAACATTTTATTTTCAATTGATGAACTCATTTAGACACTCGAATCATTATTCTAAAAAAATCATAATTGAGAAATAGTCAAAATTCTATTAAATAAATACTTAGATATCAACTCTCGAACTAAAAAATTTATTACCTATACATGTGTTTTTTAAATTAATAAAATTTGAGGTCTTAAGTGGTAGACTTAGTGGTCTATCCTTAGGGCTGACCCTACCCGCAGTTTAATAAAAACATATCAGTTTTTAAATACATATATTGCCTTAGATTTGTATTAAGGATCTTATTGTCGTGGAATGTCATCGAAACTTAATTTTTTTTTTCCAGAAATTAATAAAAGGGATTAAATAATAAGTATTTTTCACTTAAAATACTATTATATTTTTTTAACAAATTTAATTTTAAATGTATGTACACCCGGTTGACTTTTTTAAAAAAAGGAAAAAAATTTAAAGTGGTTTTTAACTTAAGTTAAAATACCTTTCTAAAAGAAATAATAATTTGTAATAAAATAGAATTTTATCAATCATTTTATAGTTATTATTGATAAAAGAACCTTTTTTTTGGAAGAATAATAATTGCATTACTAAAGCCATGAATTTACAAAGCTAACTACACTAAGCAAGAGCCTTTTACATTAACAATAAGGCTATATGCTTTTTTAGTTTACTATTATGCCATCCTCTATGTATGACACAATCTATGATGTTATTTACAATCGTATATGTATCCATGCTATGGTTTCTATCAAAACAAACTTTGTTGCGTATCTGCCAACAGTGGTAGACTGTCTCAGCCACAACAACCTTCATGATGCCAACTTTAGGACCTTTCCCTTTGCAGTAGCTTCTTAACCATTGCAGCTCCTCACTACTACGAAAAACCCATTTAACAACGGTTGGGAATGACATATGATGACGCGGGCGAAGGCGTTGTTATGTAGATTGTCGTTGTAAGTTCGCTGTTTCTACAACGGTCTGAAAACCGTTGTTGAAGGCAGGACGCGCGCCATATATCACAACGGTTATGATAATAAACCGTTGCGATACATACACTTAAGTTCTGGGTTCGAAACCCATCAATAGCGAATTTATATAAAACATAAATTACTTATGATATCGGTTACAATATATAACCGTTGTTGTAAGTACCCTAAGTTTATTATATTAAATGTAGATTGCTTGTTTTCCAAACACCTCACTAAAGAAATATACATGGATTAAATTTGATGAAGATGTCTATAATCTGCAAATTAAACTGTTCTTGAAAACCAACTTAAACAAACCAATGTTGTTTTTTGATTGCATTCGTCTCATCGTGCATTTCACGCTCTTTTACATATATTGTGGTTTATTGATCTGACTCCTTCGATATATCGCTATCTTCGATTATAGTTAAATTTCCATAAGATAAACAAGACATTGGATAATTTGCCTCATCTTTGATTTAACTATATTGGAAGATGGCGATGCATCTAAGGAGCGAGATCATTATACCATAATCTATATATAAAAGAACGTGAGATAAATGATGAGAGGCATGCAATCAGAAAACAACATTGGTTTGTTTAAGTTGGTTTTCAAATACAACTTAATTAGCAGATTATAAGTATCTATGTCAAATTAACTGAATGTATTTTAAGCGAGGGTTAGTGAAACAAACAATCTACATAGAATATAATAAACTCAAACAAAATTCTATACCAGATCCAGATATTATAAACTCATATAATACGCTTGCTACCACCAGCAAACTTTAAGTGAGGGTTAGTTAAATAAACAATGTAAATAGAATATGATAAACTCAAACAACATTCTATACCAGATCCATAAATTATAAACTGATATAATACGCTTGCTTCCACCAGCATCATCACCCTGTATTATCCCCTTAACCTGAAAGGAAACAAAGCAAACTTCAAAAATGAGCATCCTCAGTTGAAAACAAACCCTAAAACCATAATCCAGTGATGAGTAAAGAGAGGAATAGGAATAACGCACCTTTTAATGAAACTAATCGCGGAACAGGAATCAATTATGATGTTGAACTAGTTTGGGAAGCCATGAAAAAGAAATATAAGGAGGAAGAAGCTTACACAAAAGCTTCATACTTCTTATACTTCTTTTAATTGCTTCTAAAACTAGATAAAGCTTGTTTACGCTGTTGTTTCTTCATTTACTAACATCTTGTTCGTGATGCTATGAAGAAAAGGTACAAGGTGGATGAAGTTTCCATCATAGCTTCATGCTTCTTATACATTTTTCCATAGCAACACAAACATTATGAAGTTTCCAAAGTATGGTCTTTGTTAAGGTAGTGAAAACGAATCTGAAAAAATGAGAACAATCAACAAAAACAACATGCAACAAACGAGATAATGGGAAATATCTAACAATAGATGGAAGAAGAAGAATACCTTAATGTATGAAGCACAAGATTCACGGCTAATGGTGAAAACGAAGAGAAAAAATGGGTTCTAGGGTTTCACTTTGAAGGCAACGACGTTACTGTCAATTAAGTGAAAGTTATTTCGCTTATATATGGGTAAACTATTTCACAACGGTTAACAATAACAACCGTATAGATATGTATTTATTTATTATAAATATATCACTACGGTTTACCAGACTAACCGTAGTGATAACCCTTTTATCTGTGAATTTTAAAATAAATAAAAACTGTATACATAGGTATTTATTTATTATAAATATATCACTATGGTTAACCAGAAGAACCGTAGTGATAACCCTTTTATTTATGAATTTTAAAATAAATAAAAAAGAAAAGGTGCGCCTTAACTTCTAACTTAATGCATCTGCAATTTAAACATCAACAATGTAATTCACAATGCATCTGCAGTTTAAACATCAACAATGTAATTCGAACCCTAATTCAACTATTACATTTCATAACAAAGTAAATATTAAACATAAAGGACATTGCAACACCTTAAAGTAGAACACTTTGTTGTTGTTGTTGTTGTTGTCTTCTTCCCGACAATGGTGACGGCGTTGGTGTTAGGGTTGTTTCAATGGATAAATTGATATATATACATGGTGTTTAAAATACATAGAAAAAAGCTTCAATTTGTAACAACGGTTTTGATAAATATCCGTCGTGATATCCTTATTAGTTTTTAGTTAAATATTAATAAAACTTAAAAAGGGAGCATTTACATCAAAGGGATAAACTATTTGAGGGCGATGAGGTTCGAACCCATGATAGCTAGATTGTATCACCACGGTTTTCATAAAAACCGTTATTATACCCTTGAGATTTCTAATTAAAATAATGCGCGCGCATCCAGTACGCACTATAAGAAAAGTGTATAGGATGCCGTTGTAAACCTGGCGTTGTAGTTTTTCCGTTTTGTAGTAGTGCCTCCTCCCAACTCCCAGGGCTATGACTAACTTATAACCAGTTGAGGACTCCTTTCCATATCTCACTCATATTCTTGGATCTAAAAAGCAGGTGGTTGATACTCTCATCATCCTGGCAAAAACAGCATTTGGTTTCAAGTATAAAGCCCCAATTTTTAAGCCTATCCTTGGTGGCCAACCTCTTATGACAGGCCTGCCAGAGACACAACACAGCTCTAGGTCTGGCAAGATTATGAGCCACGATCATAAACCAGTTAACAGCAGGCTCATCTTTTTACATTTATTTGTAAGCTCTGCCCATTTTGAATTTCTTGGTTTCCAAACTCCTATTCCAGAAATTCTGCAGTTCAGGAATGAGTGATCTAGCTTTCATGATACTCTTCAATATCTAAGAGACTTTATTGTCCTCTTTCATCAACATCACATCTCTCCCTTTTATAAACATCATATGAATCCATTTTACCCAAAGGCCATCCCTTTTATTACAAATATTCCATAGGAGCTTAAGCATTGTGATCTTATTCCATCTCTCCAAATCAAGAATATTAAGCCCACCCTTGCTTCTGGGTTTACAAACAGTCTCCCATGCCACAGGGGTTGTTTCTACTAGGACTAGTGCCACCTGTCCAAATAAAGGTTCTGCAGGCAACTTGAATTTTCCTAATGACAGTCTTAGGCAAAGGAAATATCTGAAGCCAGTAGTTAGCTATAACAAAAGAAACAGCATTAACCAATTGGATTTTACCTGCTTGGCTAAGCAACTTAGAGCTCCAATGGTTGATTCTCTGCAAAATCTTCTCAATGAGGGGCAAGTAGTGGTCTACATTCAATCTCTTGCTTGTGAGAGGCACCCCCAAATATTTAAAAGGTAAAACTCCTTCCTTATAACCTGTCAATTTGATGATGCTCTCCTTATCTTCATCTCTAACAGCCCCAAAGTACATCTGACACTTAGCAGGATTCACCATCAGCCCTGTAGACTTAGAAAACTCCTGCATAGTAGTGTTCATTAAATCCACAGATCCTATGTCTCCTCTACAAAATAATAAGATGTCATCAGGAAAAGCTAGGTGTGTGAGCTTCATTTTTTCACATTTTGAGTGATGGTTGAAGTTGTGGTTTTCTTGCATTTTACTCAGCAGTCTACTCAAATATTCCATTACTATAACAAACAGATAAGGTGATATGGGATCACCTTGTCTGATCCCTCTTTTGGCCTGCATCAGATTAGAATTTTCTCCGTTGATATTATACCTGTAAGAGACAGTTGTGACTCCATTCATGATCCAACCCACATATTGCTCAGGCATACCAATTTCCATCAGAATCTTCTAAAGGGCTTTCCAATTCAACATGTCATATGCCTTTTGAAAATCAAGTTGCATACAACACCTAAGAGTACTATTTTTTCTAGAATAACCTTTTATATGCTCAAAAGCCAGCAAGATATGGCTGTGGATTTGTTGACCAGGGATAAAAGCAGCTTGATTAGGGCTGACAACACTATCAATGACTTTAGCCAGTCTAGTTGTTAGAACTTTTGAATACACTTTGTAGACCACAATGCAGCAAGCTATAGGTCTATAATCTTTCAAAGAGCTAGCTTCATCTTTTTTAGGTATAAGGGAGACAATAGTGCTATTAAAAGCTTTGAACATGGTATTATGATGCATCCAGTAGCATATAGTGGCTACAAGGTCCTGCTTGACAATACTACAACAACTTTTAAAAAACTTAGCACTATAGCCATCCAAATCAGGAGCTTTGTTATCCCCAATGTCATGAAGAGCAGTGAAGATTTCCTTTTCTGTGATAGGAGCTATCAGGGCTTTTCTTTGAGTTTGGTTGAGGGCTGCACCATTCCTCATAACTCTCACATCTATCTGTTGCATAACCCTGTCTTCCTTTCCCATTAATTGGTCATAGTACCTTAGCACTTCAACACCAATTTCATCATTAGAGTATAACTCAGTACCATCTTCTTTTCTCACTTTTATCAACTTTCTAGCTGCCTTGGCTTTCAGGGTAGCATGGAAGTACCTATTATTCCCATCACCAAGCCTAATCCAATCCACTTTGGATTTCTGATAAACAATATTTTCCTCTAATTCCTGCCACTTTATGATCTCTTCAGTCTTCTCTTTAACTTTTTGGATGATATTTGGATTCATATGATCATTAACAAGCTCCATTTACAATCTTTCCAACTCAGTTCTAGTGGCAGTGATAGTTCTCTTGACATTATTGAGAGGTTTACTCATCTGCTAAATAACAGGTTTTAACCTTTTCAACTTCTCCCAAAGAACAAATGGAGGAGAACCTGCTATAGGGTCAGCCCAGCTAGTAGCCACTGCCTCTTGGAAACCATTCAACTCAGTGGTGCAATTTATGAACTTGAAATTATTTTGTCTTGGTTTGATGGGATCTTTATTACACACCTGAAGGATGACATGATCAGAAACATTGGGGGGGAGATGATTCAGCTGGTAATTAGTGTTTTGGAACCACTCCACATTACCTACCACTCTATCAATTCTAGAGTAGATAGGGTCCTCCACATGTTTGTTGTGCCAAGTATAATAGTCACCACTATTATCCATCTCAGCAAGGTTACATCTATCCATCATAGCTTGCAAATATTTGAATTCATTCTCATTTACCATTCTTCCTCCAATTCTATCTTTGCTTTTGAGGACATTGTTGTAATCACCTATAATGCACCAAGGCTCCCCACTCTGAACAGGTAGCATAGTGATATCCTCCCACAACTTCTTTCTTTGCTCTAAAGTATTCATGGCATACACTACTGGCATTTTAAAAAGCTCATTTCCATTTACCTCACTCACTCTGCAATGGATGAATTGATTAGAGCAACTGTCAACCCTAATATTCATAGCAGTAACATTCCAACTTATCCAGATCCTACCATTATCATGGTGGTTGTAATTATCAACATAGCAATCATAAAGGTTTAACTTGTTTCTGATCAGAATGGCCCTGTTATGCTTCTCCTTATTTTCCAGTAAGATGCAAATATTGGGTTTTAAACTTAAACGATGGGAGCTTATCTCTCTTAGTTTACCACCCTTATTTAGCCCCCTAACATTCCATGATACAATCATGGAACTATGGCATTTTGCCCTAGGGGATTTATCAACTCCTCTAGGGCCTTGAATCCATTACTACAGTTAATTCTAGGTGTTTCAATGAAGGTTTGAGTTAGCTTACCCTATCTGTACCTCTACCCTTGGGAGTACTCCATATCTCTTCTACTTCATTGATTCTAGTGCTTTTTGCTGCAGGCACTATCACTTCCTCATTATTCACTTGCATTTCATGACTGGTGCTAGCTTTCTCCTCTTGGATGACATCTTCTTTTTTCTGATTTTGTTGTAATTCAGGCTTGTTTTTAGGTTTCCATTGTTGGTGATTCTTATTTGAAGCACAGTTGTGTCCAAATATTTGACATGGGGCACAAAATTTAGGAAGCCATTCATACTCAATAGCTTGTTTAACATTTCTCCCTTCATGGTTCTGAATTGTAATCTCTTTTGTAACCCGCTGAGTAACATCAACTTCAATGAGCATTCTAGCATATGATACTCTTAATTTTTGAGCTGTACATTCATCTGTGACAACTGGATTTCCAATAGCACTCCCTATCTTATTCAAACTCTTTGCTCCCCAAATTTCCAACGGCAGTTGAGGAAGCTTAAACCATAGAGGTATAGCACGCATCATATCTTCTTTCATATTAAAATCTGGCTTCCAATCCCTCAACAACATAGGCATATTCTTGATTGTATAGGGACCATTCATCAAGATTTCCTCCTTTTCTTTGAATGACTAGAATCTCATCAGAAAATAACCATCATCATGATACAACAAATTAGGTAGCTTAACATTATTCCAGTTTTTCATCATGAATTGCTTAACCATATTCATGCTCGATTCGCCTCGTAAGACATACATGATGAGAGCACTTTCCCAATACCTAACCTCTGATTCAATGTCTGTTTCTTCAATTTCCACTACAACTTCTCCATTAACAACTTTGGGTGGATCGAATAAAGTCTAGGGACATAGCATTTGTAGCCTTACGATTGTTGCTGATGACATCAACCCATAGCTTCCTTGGCTCTTCAGTTGGGATTGCACAATCTAGGATTTTCTCACGATCTTCGACTCTGTGAATCTCCTCTTCTTGTTTACTTGTAACACTTTCTCTTTCTTCATTATCAGATGTAGCGAACTCCGAGTGCTCTTCTGGTATTTTCGGTTCCTGGCTGGATTCTGGTGAAGGTTCCGGTGGCGGTGGTCCCACGATATGGGGTCTCCCCCGTCCCCTTCCTCTCCTTTTCCCCCTCACGAGTTTCTCTCAATCCCGTGTTTTTTATTGCACAAGGTAACGTTGTTAAACTTGATAAAAGAACCTTCTATCATAAAAATACTCAAAACACCAAAAAGTTCTTCTCAAATTAATTTTCTAATTTAGAAATAAAAAACTTATTTTATAATCAATTAAAAATAAATGATTGATAAATACCAAGTAAAATTAGCTAATATTTTATCCAAATATAATTAATAATATTAAATTGTTAAAATATTGATGAGAAGTTAGTATCATTTTATACCAATTATAATATCCAATAATAATTACAATAATAATTATTAATATTTCTACCATTGATACAAATATAAAAAGTGCACAGGTTATTTTTTTAGATATTGAAACGTGTTTATAAGAATATTTGTCAATTTTACCCAACAAAATAATATATGTCATTAATAATTTCGTATAAATTTAAATAAATATTTTAGAAATATGAGTCATATATCTATCAATCAATTTTAAATATGTTGTTTCAATAATTTATAATTATTAGTTTTAAATTTTAATTTTGATTTTAATTATTTATATTAATAATTTAGACCAAAACAACCAAAACAAAAACAAAAACAAAAATAATCTTTATGTATGGGAAAGTCCAAATATTTTTCTAAAGAATTATGAGTGTTATTTGTAAAAGAATAATTAAGGTTGAATTAATAAAAGAAAACTAATTTAGAAAATTATTTCAATATACTTAAATATTGACTTAAGAAATTATTGAAATTAATACAATTAAAAATATCTTATTTATTAAAATTTATGTAATTAATAAAATAGTTAAATAAATCCATCTCATTAGTGTAATTACGGAAAAATATATATATTATTGATTCAAATACAACAAAAATATATACTAATTATTAAAATTTATGTATACAACTAAAATAATAATTAAATAAATATTTGCTAATGATGTAAATACGGAAAAACATTAATGATATATATATATATATATATATATTATAAATTAGTTTAAATTAGTGTATCACAATTCAAGGGTATACAGACTAAAATCTGTACGAACGCACACGTAATTTAGATCAGAATTCGTGAGAATGCACGGATTATTACATTTTCTTTGTATAATTAAAGAGTATAAATGTAAATATATTTCAAACAATGTATGAATGCAAGAACGTGCAAAATGTGTTTATTTATGTTATTAATATTTATTTACAATTAAAACAATCGTTACAATACAATGTTGTTAGTTGTTATTTATAAAAATAAATGATTGTATAAATATTTTTATAAATAACATCAACGTTCTTGCTTAAATAATTTGACTTTCTGTTTTTTCATTCTTATTACATTTAAGAAACAAATGCACCTAACACACTAGTATCCCTGTGAACGCACAGGTATCCAGACCATAATTCGTGCGATCGCACTAGTTATTATATATTTGGTATTATTAAAAAAAAGAAAATTAAATATATTTAAAACAATGTATGAAGCCAAACACGATTAAATTGTGTTTATTTATGTTACTAATATTTATTTATACAATTAAAATAAAATTTACAAATATTATGTTATTAGTTGATATTTATAAAACTAAATTATTGTATAAATATTTTTATAAAGAGTTTAATTGGTGTGCACTGACAGTGTAAAATAATTTTACACTGTCATCCAATAGGAATATATTAAACTGCCATATCATACAGTTAACTTAAAATTTACAGTCTGATGTGGCGGGATGCATGAGGATGATTGGTTGATAGTGTAAAATAATTTTACACTGTCAGTGCATACCAATTAAATTCTTTTATAAATAATGTCAAAACAAAATTAATATTTACATACGGGTAAATAAATGGAAAAACTATATTTATGCTACAAATATAAATAAAAATATTTTTTCTTTTAAAAATAATAAATTTTGTTGGTTGAATAATTTTGTATTTTTATTTTTTTATTCTTATTATATTTTAAAAAAATAAATGCGCGTAACACACAAGTACCCGTTCAAACGCACGGGTATCCCACTAGATCATCAAGGTCAAACTTAGTATATGACTTATAGTGTAAAAATATGAGATTATTGATAACTGTATATTTAATTTAAATTTTAAGAAAATCAAAATAATTTTAAAGTTGTATAATTAATTTTTACGTGTTTCATTATTTTTTAAAACATATTAAACTAAATTAAAAAAAATTACAGATAAATTTTATATACGGGAATAAGTTTAATATTAATTCAAATATTTTTATAAATAATGTCAAATAAAAAATAGTATTTATATACAAGAAAAAAACATATCGTTGAGTAAAATATTTTATATACAGACACACGGAAAATTCTACTTATAAAATAAAATAACAATATTAAATATATATTTTAATAATATGTTGATATTGTTGTTGTTATTCTAATTTTTAATTTATATTTTTTATAGGTGCTACCAGGTTCGCATAAATTAAGATAGAGTATATGAGACAAAAATAAAGTCATTGATAATATAATATAGTATATAAGACAAATATTTTTATACACGGAAAAAATTTAAATACTTTATATTAAACTTTAATTTTATATATTAGAAAAATTGTATTGATGATCCAAATACTTTTATAAATGAAAAAAAATTTATTCATCAACATATTTTTATAAATAATGTCAATACAAAATTCATTATTATTACATTTTAAAAACAATTGTGCATACTTGATAAATACTCGTGCGAATGCACGAGTATCCTGACCATAATCCGTGCGAGCGCACGGGTTATTACAATTATGGTACAATTAAAAAAAATAAAGGTAAATATATTTAAAATAATGTATAAATTCAAACACGGACAAAATGTATTTATTTATGTTACTAATATTTATTTATGCAATTAAAATTATATTTACAAATACTATATTATTGTTTGATATTTTTTTAAAACTAAATTATTACATAAATATTTTTATAAAAAATATTAATCGGTGTCCTCAGATATTGATTCTATTTTTTTAAAATATAACTTATATTTTTTATATTTACTAATTTTTATTAATCATATTTTCTCTTTCTAATTTTAAATGTCGAGAAATGCGCGTCACCGACGGATATTCCGCTAGTTCTATTAAAAAAATACTTAAAAATTTACTACCTATACATGTGTTTTTTAAATTAATAAAATTTGAGACTCTAGGTGGTGGATTTGGTGGCCTATCCCTAGGGTTGGCCCTACCCGCAGTTTAAAAAAAATATCAATTTGCAATAATAATTGGGACAACGAGATTAATTGGATGATTCGGATTTGTAATAATAAAAGTTGGAGATCTAAAATAATTAGAACTGTCTTTGTGGAGACGGTTTCCGAGTGCTGGATGTACATGACCAATACAGTGTATAGCGACACGGAGAATAAAGTGCACATTACGTGCATAGATAGATATAGGAAAATCATAGATATAGTGGTGATTAGAGTTTGGATTAAGCCAAAACTCCGAGAGCACGTCGCCAAATTGATGATGGCCTAGGAGAAGCTCGTATTTGGCTACATGTTCCCTTTTTGTTTTTCAGCGGGACCTTTTGGTCGCTTTGTAATAATTGTTTTTGGATTTAATAAAATCTTATTTTTCCAAAAAAAAAATCAATTTTTACATACAAATATTGACTTAGATTTCTATCAATTATCTTATTGTCACGCCATGTCATCAAAACTTAATCTCTTTTGTCAGAACATTAAATTAAATTAAGGGATTGGATGATTAATTATGCTTTTATTCTTTCATTAAATTATGTTATCTTGAGTGATTATCAGCTTACATATCTAATATATATTTTTTGTGATCTGATTTAAATTGTATATAATGAAAAAAATAGAGCAAATTTGCATGAATGGCCAAACACATATGTATTCACAAAAGCAATGGGAGAAATGCTTTTAGTGCATCATAAAGATAATGTATCATTGATCATTATTCGTCCAACAATGGTAACTAGTACTATCAAGGATCCATTTCCTGGTTGGATTGAAGGTTTAAGGTATATCATTCATCACTCACAAGCGTTTTTGAAATTTTAATATGTAATTAATTCATGCAAATATAATTTTAGTTGCTAATTGTGTTTTATATATATTGTGGTGATTATTGTTTTAATTTGTGATTACAGAACTGTTGATAGTATGATATGTGCCTTTGGCAAAGGGAAACTGCCATGTTTTCTTGGTCATCCCAAGACAGTTTTAGATATAGTAAGTTACAAGGCTAAGTTCAGATCTACAATTTTTGGTTATTTTGATGAAAATATTAGTGTTTTTCTTTTATATATTTATTTTCGATAATTTTGTTTAAAGTTGTTGATTTATAAAGAGAAAAGGGATGGTGCACTGACAGTGTAAATTATTTTTACACTGTCAACCAATGACAACCATGTATTACATCAAGTCAGCCTGTAAATTTTAAATTATTTAAATGAGTTGGCACTTTAAAATATTTTGATTGGATGTATGTGTAATATTTTTTTACACTGACAGTGTAAATTATTTTTACACTGTCAACCAATGACAACCATGTATTCCGCCAAGTCAGCCTGTAAATCTTAAATTATTTAAATGAGTTGGCACTTTAAAATATTTTGATTGGATGTATGTGTAATATTTTTTTACACTAACAGTGCACTACCATTAAACCCTTTATAAATATCAACAATTTATTTATATTAATATCTAAATATAAATAAATCCTTTCGTCAACTATTGAACTATAGATCTGTCATTTACACTTATCTTTAGTAATGAAATATATGAAACTACAAACGTTCTTGGAGTATAATGCAACTAACCATTTGATAATGATATGCAGATGCCTGTAGATATGGTCATCAATTGTGTGATTGCAGCCATTGTTATCAACTCAAATCAAGCTCCTAAAAACTTGATCTACAACGTTTCTTCTTCATTAAGAAACCCTCTTAAAATTTCGGATGTTCACAACATTTCACATCAATATTTCATGAAAACCCCTTGCATCAACAAAAATGGAAAGGCAATAGTCATCTCCAAGGGAATTGCCTTGAAAAGTTTGGCTGCTTTCAACATTTATACAGGGATCAAATATGTCCTCCCACTTAAGGTATGTTAAATCAATAACCTAGATTTTAAAAAACATATCGTCATTGTGAAAACTAGAGATGCTCATGGACGGTTAATTTTCATAACCATAAATAAACCATATGTTATAACCGATTATTTAAACTAATTATCATAACCAGTTTTCATCTTTTAAAATGGTTATAAACCGGTTATGGATATAACCAAATTTATAATTAGTTTTGATTTAATTTTACTTTAAATTCGATTTTTTCAAATTTTTTTTTAAAAATAATATTTTTTTAAGAAAAACTATATATGTTCAAAAATAAAAATTGTTTTTTATTATTTTTTGGAAAAAATATATATTTTTTTATTTTAATTAAAATCATTTTTTCAATTTTTGGAAAAAATATTATTTATTGAAAAAAAATTTAAAATATATTTTTTTCAAAAAAAAAAAAACAATAATTTTATTTTCAAAAAAAAAATTATTTTTTATTCAAAAAATATTTATTTTCAGAAAAAAAAATTTCAAAGTTTTTTTTTTTATAAAAAAAATTGACTAATTTGATTTTTATTTTGGATATGGATGTCTAAATTATGAATTTGGTTAAAAACATATTAAAAATATATCCAAAATATCGATTTAGTTAAAACTATACTAATAATTAACCGGATTTGGATATGGATATGGATTATTTAAATAACCAGTTTATTTGAGCATCCTAGTGAAAACAGAGAAACAAAAACGATATCGAAAGTTGCTTATATGATTTATGTTTTTTTCCGTTTTTATGATGAATAAGAAATTAAAGTTGATTTACATCAACGACCGACCACAAAATCTATATCACAACACCTGTAGCAATCGAAATCACAAAATTTTTTACGCAACCGTAACACGACTGTCACTATTATCTAAAACCCTAATAATAAAGGACGTAATATAGTATTTTTACTAATTAATCATTTTTTGGCATGTATTCAAGGTCTTAAACTTGGTGAACAAAATGATTTGCCATCCCTATCAGGATGTTTATGATGACAACTTCAAGAAAATAAGAATGGTCAAACGACTTGCAAAACTATACAAGCCTTACGTGTTTTTTAAGGCAGTGTATGTAATTTCATTTCCTTTTCAATATAAATTACGATGAATTTTATATTTATTTTTTTCTTCTTACTAAATGAAAATATGATTTTCTTTTGTAGCTTTGATGATGCCAACACAGAAAATTTACGAAGGGAAACAAATGCATATAACATGAAGGAAGAGAAACTAGAGTTTGACCCTAGTAGCATTAATTGGAAAGACTACATGATAAATACACACATTCCTGGACTTGTCAAGTATACAATGAAATAATTTCAAAATTAACTACTACTTCAAATGCATGGAAATTGCTCTTTAGATCTTATTATTTTAATATTATGAATTTAGAGACATTTCTCTTTAGAGATTGTTGTATTAAAAAGTATTGAGAATGGATTGCACTATTTCATATGATTACAAAGATTTAAATATCAACTTTGAGACGTTGCAAAAAAGTAGAGAACGGATTCAAACTATTTTATCAAAAATGAGTTTCTTATTGTTTTTGTTTTACATTTTAGAGAGTAAAATTCTACAAAGTTCCTACCATGGTTTTTTATAGCAGCGTGTATGGGATTTTTTTTGTTAGAAGATATAATTCGGTGTTTTAGAAAAATTATATTTGACATAGTTGTGTTAGCTGAATACAATATGTGTATTGAAATGTGCAAGCAAGTATTCCACAGAGTTGAAAACTGTAGTTTGTAAGTTGTATCATGTAGTTGCCTATATATACAAGTAACATTGTAAATTGTAAAAAGCAACTTTTCACTTTAATAAATTCCCTTTTCATAATATAGTCTCTCTCTCTCTCTCTCTCTCTCTCTCTCTCTCTCTCTCTCTCTCTCTCTCTCTCTCTCTCTCTCTCTCTCTCTCTCTCTCTCTCATTCTTCTTAAAAATCTTAATTGTTCCAACAAATTGATATCAACGAGTCCGATTACGATTCAGAGAGATTATGTCATGGAAAACGGTAATACAACATCAATGCAATTTCTAGCAAATCTACCGGGTTTCAAAGGCGGGAACTATGAGAAATGGATTGCGCAATTGAAAGTCATATTCAAATTTAAAGATGTGGCTGGAATTGCGATTGATAGGGTACCTGCATTAGAAACGAATGCAAATGATATTCAGATGGCTGCATATAAGGAACGGAGGAAGAAAGATGGAAAAGCTATTTTTTTTATTCATCAGTGTGTAGATCCAATTGTGTTTGAGAAGATCATTAAAGAAGAACCATCTAAAGGAGCGTGAGAAAAGTTGAAGAACTTGTATGATGAAGATGAAAAACTGAAAAGGGTAAAGTTATAGATGTTGAGAAAGCAATTTGCGATAACACATACGAAAGAAGATTAATTGGTTGTTGTTTT
This sequence comes from Lathyrus tuberosus, assembly GCA_022829125.1. Lineage (NCBI taxonomy): Eukaryota > Viridiplantae > Streptophyta > Magnoliopsida > Fabales > Fabaceae > Lathyrus > Lathyrus tuberosus. The sequence goes on from JALAZF010000516.1 coordinate 3,189,952, forward strand.
CTTCTCAAGATTGGTGTTACTCACGAACCATATGAAGGTGTGTGGTGAATCGATCATTGATCTGCAGAAGATTGATAAAGTGTTGAGATCTCTGACTGCAAATTTTGATTATGTTGTAGTGTCTATTGAAGAGTTCAAAAACCTATCTAAGATGAAATTGGAAGAACTTCACACTTCATTAGAGTCTCGTGAGATGAGGTTGAAGCAAAGAAACTCAGAAAGGGAGAAGGTGGCTGAATAGACATTGCAAGCAAGATTCATCCAGAAATCTAGAAAAGAAAAGGTGAAGCAAAGACCGATTCTTGCAAATGATGAGAAATCAAGAAAGAATTCAAAGAATCACTTTAATTCAACCAAGAAAGGCATGGACAACAAGTATTCGGGGAATAAAGCTTACAGGAAAGAGGTGCAGTGTTACATCTGTCAAAGATCTGGTCATTATGCTCGAGATTATCGGAGAAAGAAGGAATTAATAGCAAAATATAACGAAGAAGTGCAATATGCACTTGCTGGAGAAAGCGACTTTAGTGATATGCTACTCATGGTCAATACTAAGTTGAATATTGAGCAAACCAATATGTGGTACCTGGATTCAGGATGTAGTAACCACATGAATGGTAATAAAAACTGGTTCACCAGGTTATATGAATCAACAAGAAAGTGATCAAGTTTGTAGATGGAAGACATCTCACGTCAAGTGGAAAAGGAAACATAGATATGGTGAGAAAAGATGGTAAGAGGACCAGTATTACTAACGTATTGTATGTATCTTCGATGACAAATAATTTGATAAGCATAGGTCAATTACTTGACAAAGGGTATAACATGAAGTTGGAAAAAAATATGATGAAGGTGTATAATGGTGAAGGAAGGATGACTCTAAAAGCATTGTTGACAGATAACAAAACCTTCTAAGTAGAGATCAACATTATTGATCATTGGTGTCTTGTTTCGACTGCTTTTGAAGACGAGAATTGGATATGGCATCACAGGTATGACACCTAAATTTTAAATGTCTAGGTATGCTAAACCAGAAGAAGATGGTATACGACTTACCTCAAGTGAAGGAACCAAGTTAAGTGTATGAAGAATGTTGCAAAGAAAATAAGGTTATGAAGGCATTCAAAGATTAATTATCCATGAAGGCGAGAGAAAAGTTGAAGCTTGTTCTCTTTGACGTGTGTGGAACTTTTGAAGCAATGTCGAATAGAGATAATTGCTATATTATAACCTTCATAGATGAATTTACCAGATATATGTGGATTTACCTTATTGAAAATAAAAGTGATGTATTCACACAAATCAATAAGTTTAAGTTGCATGTCAAAAAACAAAGTGGATGCAAGTTAAAGAAATGATAACTGATTGTGGAGGTGAATACACCTCTAGAGAATTTGCAAAATTTTGTAATGAGGAATGTATAAAGCATATGGTCATTGGACCCTATACTCCTCAGCACAATAGTATAGCTGAGAGGAGAAATAAAAGTATACTGAACTTGACCAGGAGCATGTTGAAAGCTAAAGAAATGCCACAGAGATTTTGAGATGAAGTAGCTTCGATAGCAATATACATTCTAAACATATGTCCAACCAAGAAGATAGTCGAGATGACACCTTATGAGGTTTGGTCATGATTGAAGCCAAATGTTAGTCATCTTAGAGTTTTTGGATCAATGTGTTTCAGGCATGTACCTGAACAATTGAGGAAGAAGATAGATGATAGAAGTCAAGATATGGTGCTCATAGGTTATCATTCGACTGGTGCATACAATTGTTATTTACCAAATGATGATAAACTAGTGATCATTAGGGATGTTCTAGTGGAAAAAGCAATGGGTGGAACTGGACTCAGGGGTCAGTTTGACATGACCAAGATACAATCACAACTATGCTTGAAGAATACCAATAAACTGAAGTCACAATAAATCAAAATAAAGAACCACCAGAGAAGAATGTTAGAAGATCAACTAGAACAAGAATTGAGTCGACAATGCTATCTAAATATGAGAGATTTCAATATCAAACAATTGATGCAGATGGTGACTTCATAGGAGAAGTGATGATGATGGCAGAATCAGAACCAATTGATTTGGATCAAGCCATGAATGATTCAAATTGATTGGCAGTCATGCAAGAAGAACTCAGAGCAATCGAGAAGAACAAGACTTAGGAACTTCTAAAAAAATCAATAAAGAAGCCAATTGATGTGAAGTGTGTCTACAAGTTAAAGCTATGGCCAAATGGTGAAATTTCCAAGCATAAGGCAAGACCGTTGTCTAGAGGTTTTATGCAAAAACCTAGTATTGACTTCGACAAAGTCTATGCTCATGTGGCAAGGCGGGAAACCATCAAGAATATTGTGTCGATTGCAGTATACAAAGGATAGAAGATACATCAACTAGATATAAAGTCAGAATTTCTGAATTGACCATTGGAAGAAGATGTCTTTGTCAATCATCCACCATAATTCAAAATCAAAGGGCATGAGCAAAAGGTGTACAGATTAAGGAAGGCTCTATATGGTTTAAAGCAAGCCCCAAAGGATTAGAATAAGAGAGTAAATAGCTTCCTGGTCGAGGTAGGTTTTCCAAATTGCGTTTTAGAACATGGAGTGTATGTGAACAATGCAAGCAGGTTCAGTCGAGTCATTATATGCTTTTATGTGGATGACTTGCTAATTACGTGGGCAAATGAAGCAAAAATAGAAAGGGTCAATTCGAAACTAGTGTATAAATTTGATATGTCTGACCCAAGGAACTTGTCATATTTCTTAGAAATGGAGCTTAAAGACACATATGATAGAGTGTTTATGCATCATATAAAGTATGCCCAAGATGTCTTGAAAAGGTTCAAGATGAGTAACTATAATGCAACTGTCATACCATTGGAGATTGGAGATTGGCGAAAATTTTATAAAGGATACAAATGATGAGTTTGTTAGTGCAACCCTATACAAGTAAATCATTCGATCCTTAAGGTATATATGCAGCACCAAGCCGGATATATATTTGTCAAAGTATCGGGTTGTTGAGTAGATTCATGGAGAAACCACAAGAATGCAATCTCACTACAGTCAAGAGAGCTTTGAGATACATAAAAGGTACAATTTATCATGGTTTGTTGGTGTCAAGGCAGAAGAATACTAGCATAGATTCAAAGGTACATGGCTAATTGATTCATATTTCAATGGAGATCATGACGAGAAGAAGAGCATTGCAGGCAATGTATTCGTGATTGGAGGTGCTCCAATCTCTTGGATCTCAAGAAAACAAAGCATTATGGCTTTGTCATCTTGTGAATCTGAGTACGTAGCTACATCGTATGCAGCGTGTCAAACAACATGGATAAAGATTTTACTCGAAGAGATCATGATCATGGAATCTAATAAAATGAAGTTGTTTGTAGATAACAAGTTAGATATCGACCTGGAAAATCATCTTGTATGTCACGTTCAAAGTAAGCACATAGAGATGAGGTATCATTTCCTTAGGTATCAAGTAAAAAAAGGAAAGCTTGAACTTGAGCATTGTAAGTCAAAATTGTAACTAGTTGGTATACTCACCAATCCCCCGAAGAAAGTCAGGTTTAATGAGTTGGAGAGAAGCATTGGGATAAAAAAACCTAGAAAACATGAATTAGAAGGTGTTAGAAAATATATTTATGTGTTTTACGAAAGTTGTATTTAACATAATTGTGTTAGTCGAATACAACATGTGGTCACAAATGAATTTGTCGGACAACAAAATAACTGAACTCCAATCAATAAATACAGATAAAAATACAATGAAATTTGCATTGAATTATTATGAAATGGAAAGGTTAGTAAAATTATTATTCTATTGCTTCTTTTTTATTCTTTTACTAAATTCTTTTATCACGAGTGGTTATAACTTATCAGGTTATATATCTAATATATATTTTTGTGATCTGATTATGTGAGATATTGGATTGAACTCTAGTTTTAACATGTCGTCGAAGTCTGCTCACATGCTGTTGTCGAAGACCTACATGTTGTAGTCGAATTGTGTTCTAGTATGTAGGAGATCGAATTGGGCCTTGTGTTATGGATCCAATTGTTTAAGTTAGCTTGTATCCTAAGTTAGCTTGTAATGGGTAATTGTTAAAAAGCCCATTAGTTTAGTATGTTAGGTTTATTATAAATAGCATACTAGTCTCTCTTCCTAAAGTGTGACAAAACCTTATTAGGTTGAGATTGTAATCTTTGAACCCTATTGAGAAAGTGAATAGTAAAATAGATTTAACCAATTCTCTATTCTTCTTACTCTTTTCTCTTCCTTTGTGAACCCTAATAGGGTTTCAGTTGTGAACCCGTGCGTGTTTCTTGCCCATAAAGAAATCGTTAATATTTTGTTTCAAGGTATCATTTTTCATAACAAATTAGTGCGATGAGCATGGAGAAGATGCCTTCAACAAAGTATGAGATTGAAAAGTTCACCAGAGTGAACGATTTCGGTTTGTGGCGCTTGAAGATGAAAGCCCTACTGGTTCAACAGGATTGTTTGGAAGCGTTGAAGGGAGAGGCAGCCATGGATGGTGCGTTAACGGTAAAAGAAAAGACAGCCATGATAGAGAAAGCCCATAGCACAATATTGTTGAGCCTTGGTGATAAGGTTCTTCGACAGGTATCAAAGGAGAATACGGCATCGGGGTTATGGTTGAAACTTGAAAGTTTGTACTTGACCAAATCTCTGGTGAATCGACTCTACCTGAACCAAGCTTTGTATTCATTCAAGATGAGTGAAGACAAATTTTTAGCTGAGCAGTTAGATATGATCAACAAGCTGATTCTTGATCTTGAAAATATTGATGTGAAGATCAATGACGAAGATCAATCACTGTTGTAGTTATGTGCTTTGCCTAGAACACATGCTCACTTCAAAGAAACTCTCTTGTATAGAAGGGAGTCCCTAAGCTTTGAAAAAGTTCAATCAGCCTTGTATTCTAAGGACCTGGACGAACGAAAGGAGCATAAACCTTCGACGGTTGGTGAAGGTTTGGCCGTTAAAGGAAATTTCTTACGAAAAGATGGTAAGTTCGGCAAGAAGAAAGGTAAAAGTCAGCAGAAGTCTTATAGTGGCGAAGCATCTGGTATTCAATGCTATTATTGTAAGAAGGATGGCCATACAAGAAAGGTGTGCCCTGAACGCGAGAAAGATCATGGAGGTAAGCATAATGGCAACGCAACCATTGTTCAAGATGACTTCGACTCATCTGATGTCCTTGTGGTTTCAAACAGGGACTCAAGAAAAGAGTGGATTATGGATTCAGGTTGCACTTGGCACATGACTCAAAGCAGAGAATTGTTCGAGGACCTATGTGATCAAGATGGTGGATCAGTGCTACTGGCAACAACAAAGCTTGCAAAATTGCAGGTATTGGATCTGTGAGATTCAAGCTCCATGATGAGTCAATAAGGTTATTGACTGAAGTCAGGTATGTACCTGATTTGAAGAGAAATTTGGTTTCTCTTGGTGAATTTGACAGAAAGGGGTATGTTTTTCAAGGAGAGAAAAGTATCCTAAGAGTCATGAAGGGGTCGAAGGAAGTCTTGAGAGGCGTGAAGAAACAAGGCGTGTATACCTTTGAGGCTGAAGTTGTAAGTGGTTCGACAAATGTTGCATCCACGAAACCTTTTTCGAAGACAGAAATTTGGCACATGAGATTGGGCCATGTCGGTGAAAGGGGCCTGGTCGAATTGGGGAAACAAAATCTGCTTAGAGGAGACAAAGTCGAAAAGCTAAAATTTTGTGAACATTGTGAACTTGAAAATCTTGCAGAGTGAAGTTCAACAAAGGAAAACAAAGAACTCATGGATCCCTTGATTACATCCATGCTGATCTTTGGGGGTCTGCAAGGTGTCCATCATATTCAGGGGCAAGGTATTTTCTATCCATAGTCGATGATTATTCCAGAAAGTTGTGGGTATTCATCCAGAAGACTAAGGATGAAACTTTTGAGAATTTCAAAGGTTGGAAGACTCTGGTCGAAAATCACACTGGCAGAAAGGTCAAGAGGTTGAGAACCGACAATGGCCTTGAATTTTGCAATGAGGCGTTCGACAGCTTGTGTGCTTCCTCAGGTATTGCAAGGCACAAAACTAATGCAGGTACTCCACAACAAAATGGTTTGGCAAACAGGTTTAATCAAACTATTTTGGAAAGAGTTAGATGCATGTTGACTAGTGTTGGGTTAAAAAGGTGTTTTGGGCTGAGGCTGTTTCGACAGCAACATATCTGATAAACAGATGTCCTTTGACTGCATTAGATATGAAGACACCTAAATAAGTTTGGTCGGGACATCCGTCTAGTCTGGACAGACTGAGAATATTTGGCTGCGTGGCCTATGCTCACATTAGGCAAGACAAGGTCGAACCTAGAGCTCTGAAATGCATGTTCATGGGATACCCTGAAGGAGTCAAAGCTTATAGGCTATGGTTCCTAGAGCCAGGTCACAGGAGGTGTATCACCAGTCGAGATGTAGTTTTCAATGAAGCTAAGATGGCTTTCAAGAAAACTGATGATGCTGACGAAGAGCTGCAATAGGGAGAGATTCATGTTGAGGTGGATCATGTTGATGCTGAATTGCACATCCCAGATGAAGTCAAAGAAGAAGCAGAAGATGTTGTCGAAGTTGAGGAAATTGATAATGACTACCTGCTAGCAAGAGATAGGTCGAGGAGAGTCATCAATCCACCTCAGAGACTTGGGTATGTAGATCTTATAGCTTATGCCTTAATCTCTGCAAGTGAGTTTCTCGACGAAGAACCTAGAGACTATAAGGAAGTTATGAGGAGTCGAAACAAGACTGAATGGCTGAAGGCCATGGATGATGAGATGAAATCTCTTCATGATAACAACACATGGGAACTGATCAAGAAACCTGTTGGAGCTAGGTTAGTCAGCTGTAAATGGATTTTCAAAGTTAAGGAAGGAATTGAAGGAGTGGCATCGAAGAGATACAAGGCAAGATTGGTCGCTAGGGGGTTCACTCAGAAAGAAGGTGTCGACTTCAATGATGTGTTCTCTCCTGTTGTGAAGCACAGGTCCATTCGAATATTGCTTGCCACGTTGGCAATGTTCGATCTTGAACTGGAACAGATGGATGTGAAGTCTGCGTTCTTGTATGGTGATCTAGATGACACAATCCTGATGAGGCAACCTGAAGGGTATGTTGAAAAGGGGAAGGAAGATTATGCATGCAAGCTGAAGAGATCTTTATATAGACTGAAACAATCTCCTCGACAGTGGAATAGGAGATTCGACAAGTTTATGGCACGCATAAGTTTCATCAGAAGTCAGTTCGACCACTGTGTTTACTTCAGATTTCGACCTGGAAATTCATTTGTTATTTTGTTTCTTTACGTGGATGATATTCTAATAGCAAGCAACAATGTTGAAGAGGTAATTAGGGTGAAGGCTGAACTTAATAAGGAGTTCGAAATGAAGGATCTGGAAGCTGCGTCCAGGATTCTTGGAATTGACATCCGAAGAGATAGAAAGCAGTCGAAATTATGCTTATCTCAAGAGGCATACCTACGGAAGATTCTCGAAAAGTATGGTATGTCGAATTCAAAGCCTGTTATGACTCCGACAAACCCTCAATTCAAGCTGAGTATATATCAGTGCCCCAGTACTGATGACGAAAGTGCTTATATGAATAGCATTCAATATGCTAATATAGTGGGTTCTTTGATGTATGTTATGGTTTGTACTAGACCCGACATAGCATATGTAGTAAGTCTTGTAAGCAGGTACATGGTGAATCCTGGAAAAGCTCACTGGCAAGCATTGAAGTGAATTCTAAGGTACATAAATGGGTCTCTGAATAGAGTCCTAATTTATGGTGGAGCCTTGGGTGAAGATAGTAAAGTAGCAATCGAAGGATATGTCGACTCTGATTATGCAGGTTGTATGGATTCTAGAAAATCTATTTCTTGATATGTGTTCACTATGTTTGGGACAACAATAAGTTGGAAAGCAACACTTTAGAAGGTTGTTGCCTTATCAACCACTGAAGCGGAATATATCGCCCTAACTAAAGTTGTGAAGGAAGCATTGTGGCTTGAAGGTTTTGCAAAGGAGCTGAAACTTCAAGGTCCAGTTATCACTGTTAAATGTGATAGTCAAAGTGCAATACACCTGTCGAAGAATTAAGCCTATCATGAGCGAACCAAGCACATTGATGTGAGGCTTCATTTTGTCAGAGGGGTAATTAAGCGTGGAGAAGTCCAAGTGCTGAAGATTTCGACAGATCATAATGTTGCTGATATGATCACCAAGACGTTGCCCAGTTGCAAGTTTTTCCACTGTATGTTGTTGATAAAGCTGCATGAAGAAAGCTAGTTTATTTCTTGAGGATATAGAGTTAGATCCAAGGTGGAGATTTGTGAGATATTGGATCGAACTCTAGTTTTAGCATGTCGTCGAAGTCCGCTCACATGCTGTTGTCGAAGACCTACATGTTGTAGTCGAACTGTGTTCTAGTATGTAGGAGATCGAATTGGACCTTGTGTTATGGATCCAATTGTTTAAGTTAGCTTGTACCCTAAGTTAGCTTGTAATGGGTAATTGTTAAAAAGCACACTAGTTTAGTATGTTAGGTTTATTATAATAGCATACTAGTCTCTCTTTCTAAAGTGTGATAAAATCTTATTAGGTTGAGGGAGGTTAATTTTTTGTATTCACTTGTAATCTTTGAACCCTATTGAGAAAGTGAATAGTAAAATAGATTTAACCAATTCTCTATTCTTCTTACCCTTTTCTCTTCCTTTGTCAACCCTAATAGGGTTTCAGTTGATTCTTCCTGTGTTTTTTCTTGTTAACCCTAACCCTTGCGTGTTTCTTACCCATAAAAAAACAGTTAATATTTTGTTTCAAGATATCATTTTTCATAACGGATTAAAATTATATATAATAAAAAATATAGCAAAGTTGCATGGTTGGCCAAACACACACGTATTCACAAAAGCAATGGGAGAGATGCTTTTAGTGAATCATAAAGAAAATGTACCATTGAGAATTATACGCCCTACAATAGTAACTAGTACAATCAAGCATCCCTTTCCGGTTGGATTGAAGGTGTAAAATATATTTACATTTAGTTACAAATGTTAAAGTATTAAATTTTATGTGCTAATAATTAAAAATTGTATTATAAATATATATTCAATCTAACGTCAAATTAATTGGTTTAAGCCATTTTAAAAGAAAAAATTTAGACTTTTTTTTAAGGAAAATCAAAAAACAATGTTTGGCTAAGTCACATACCTCTGAGGTCGAACTCTTAATTCCTTTCCCATATGAATCAGAGGTGAAAACCCAAAAAAATAAAATATAATAAGAATATATTTAAATAACTAAATATTTTTGTTGTAGCTTTTGAAATTATTTTAAAAAATTAAATTTTATTTATTTTTAAATATTTTATTTTCAATTGTTGTGTTAGATAGATATGACTCTTGGTCCAAAAGCCAATCTCTGTTAGAAACATTTCTATATATTTTCTCATAATATTTTAGATAAACAAGATAATTCTAAATTAATATTTTAAAAAATCAATGTTTTATTTTTATTTTTTTGACTTAAATCATCTTTAATCTCCATATTTTTTTAAAAAAATGTTCTATTCCTCCATTTTTAAAAGCCAAGTATTTAGTCCTTTCTTGTTAGAGAAAAAATTTCTTAGCTCTATAAAAAAAGGGTTTCTTAATACGTCATTCATGTTTCTTATACACCATGTGAAATTCCGTTTTTGCCCTCCAGTTCCGGATGTGCACATTCGGACGCACCGTTTTTTAAAAAACGTTGCTTTGTTCCGGATGTGTAAATCCGGAATGATAAGTTACGCGTTTTCCGGATGTGCACATCCGGAAAAATGGCTGAAACTCAACATATTAAAAGGTATATTTATTTTAAGAAATAATAATAATATGTATTTTAACAAAAGACCACTTGTTCTGTATCCAAAATCTGTTTAGTAGTTCTAACCCATATTTAAAGAAAATAACGGTCATCCACCTTATGATGACAAACATGATCTGTAACCATAAGTTATATATCCAAAAAAGGCATTGTGAATATCCGAACTCCCAAATCTATCCTCGAAGATTGTAGGACAAATGAAGATCAACAGAGTCGACACAAAGTTGGTGGTACTCCTATTACCATGTGCAGAACCAGAATCAGAATTTTCGACTTCACTTATGTAGTATCGAGCGTGGTGCCTAAATGATACATGTTGATGTATATTTATGTATATGTATATATTGTAACTTGTTTTAATTTTATATATGATTTATTTTGTATTGTTAATTTCTGCTTATCAGAGATGGAGTAAGTGAGGGTCAGTTCAGTAAGGTATTGCTTTATGAGATGGATGCAATTCGGAAGGTATGACATAGCTAACTTTAACTTTTTAGTTATTATCATAGTGGCTAAAACTGAGGAACATTTGCTAGCTTTCCGCGCTCGATACTACATAAGTGAAGTCGAAAATTCTGATTTTGGTTCTGCAAGTGGTAATAGGAGTACCACCAACTTTGTGTCGACTCTGCTGTCATTTATCTTGGATAAAGTCAAAGAAATAATATTTTACTGTTGATCATCATTTGTCATACAATCTTCGAACCTGTAAAATATAATTCTTTTAGGCTTAAACCCAGTTGATTTATAGAAAGCTGTAACACCCCCAATCTATACCCCCAAATAGATAAAGCGGTAAAAAATTCATCAGAGTATAATTAAACATTCACGGCATAGACGAAGGCGTCACATCAATTGAAACAAAACACAATCAACCTGCTCATATAGATATGCAACAATTCAGGTAGCATATAACAAAGGAACTTAGTTCCTAACACCCACAATTGAGATACAGAATAAAAGCAGAAAATCTGTAACTGAATCTCATATATATACATCATAGAAAGTTTGTCTGTCATATACATATTCATACATGTACAATCCAAAATACGTGTATACATAATACAAATAATCACATAACGATCTCTCCGACTACCCGGTACTACATATCAGAGCCGACCGACAAAAGAATGAAGACCTAAGCTTCACAAAAAGACCTCCAGCATCTAATATGCAATGCCTCATAGAGTATTTAAAACAGCAGAAGGGTGAGAAACACAATCATAATATAATTGCATACAATTATATAATAACACCAAAATACACATGTAAAATATTCTCACCACAGCTTATACCAGAATTCAAACACAAAACAACACAATGCATATCTCATATATTCATCACCAATGCATATCAATCATGCACAGTACAATTATCACCAACATATATATATATATATATATATATATATATATATATATATCTCAACTCATTAATTCCAATCACAATCCCACACAAAATCAATCCATTCAAGATTTATGCATATGCACAGAGACCGACACAACGACTCTATGCAATGCATGCGGTACCATCCATCCATTATCTCATCACAGTTCACTCAAGAACTATTGGAACCATCGTGTGTTACTTAGCGTAACTCCCCGTCGGGCAAACGATGTTCCCCGTCGCTTTCAGTCCTCTTTGTATAAGGCTCACGACGTTTATGGATCGCTTTCGGTCCTCTTTGTATGAGGCTCACGATCCGATCACTTTCAGTCCTCTTTGTATAAGGCTCACGATCGTCTATAATCATCGCTTTCAGTCCTCTCGGTATAAGACTCACGATGTTATAGAAGATTCCCTCTGGAATTGATTTGTCGCTCACACCCACTAGGGCACACGACATCACAAGAATGCATATCATGATACTTGGCATACAATGACTCATGACATTCAAATGCACACATACATGCAACCATCTCAATCAACAATAATCATGCTTTACCATCAAGCCCAAAACAATGCATTTACATCATAAAATAGCACACAAGTCATACCATATCTATCAAAGGCATAATGCATGATAACACATCAAATACACACAATTAAAATGGTACAAGTTAACAAAACGACACCTTTCTAAATTCCCGACATAATTTAATCGGCCAACAATTTCAAATCCATTTTAATAAGAAAGAACATGTCAAAAGCTTTCCAACGCACCAAACCGCGCCTCAAACCGACTTACGGATCAAAAGTTATAAAGAAAACAAATTGGGAAAAGCTGTCATGTTCGCAATGCGAAGCTCATAGCGAGTCCTTTGCTCCCTAATTCGCAGTGCGAATGCCCCAGCGAACCATGGCAGAAAGGAAAATAGCCTACAGTTCACAGTGCGAGTCTGTGGCGAATGCCTAGCCAACACTGGTTCGCTGCCCCATTCGTAGTGCGAATGTCTGGCGAACCAAGTCAGAACTGAAATGAGGTAAAGTTCGCAGTGCGAGTCTCTGGCGAATGCTCGCCCTCACCTTCGCAGTGTGAATAGCCAGTGAATGCTCGCTTTCCCCTTCGCTAGGGGATTCGTAGTGCGAACCTGCGAATTCAGAAAAACCCAGCAGCGCTGTTACACACCCCAAAACCATATTTTCCCCACCAAAACACTTCCAAACCAACACATAGCAATCAGAACATAACCCAATCATGGTAACAAGTATTCTACAACATTTACACCGATTTTCAACCGCGAAAACATCAATTTCTCTCTTCCGACCTAGAATCGAAAAGCTATAGAACACCACAAACATTCACACACACACATACATAATCATACACAAGCATAAGATAATCGAGTTTCGCACCCTTACCCAATTTAATCGTGTTTTTGAAAGTCGGTTGATCGATTTCTTAATCCACAAGTTTTTCTCTCTTTTCCTCTTTCTCTTCTCTTTCCTTTTTTCTCTTTTTCTTCTCTTCTTTTTCTTTCCTTACTATTTTTCTCTCTTTTCTTTCTATTATATGAAAAAAAAGAATATTTACCCAAACAAAAGACCAAAATACCCCTACACTCAAATATCTCGCAAACGCTCCCAAAACGCGATAAAATATAATCACGATGAAAAATAATATATTTACCAAATAAAAGTCAAAAATAAAATAATATAATAATAAAATAATCGAAACGATTCAATTAAATAAAACTAACCAAAACTGGGGCGTTACAACTCTCCCCCACTTAGAAATTTTCATCCTAAAAAATATTACCTGAGACAAACAACTCCGGATACGACTCCCGCATCCGACTCTCCAACTCCCAAGTCAAATTGCCCTCAGCCGCGCCTCCCCACGCTACTTTCACAAGTGCAATATCCTTGCCCCTTAACCGCTTCAACTCGCGATCCAAAATTCTCACTGGTAATGCCTCTACCGTAAGGTTCTCCCTTACCTCAACCTCATCCATCGGAATCACATGCGACGGATCCGGAACATACTTCCGAAGCTATGAAACATGGAATACATCATGCAAATTCGACAGATTCGGCGGCAACGCCACCCGATAAGCCACAACACCCACTCTCGCGGATATCTGGTAAAGACCAATAAACCGAAAAGTAAGCTTCTTCGACTTCAATGCACGACCAACACCTGTCACCGGTGTAACTCTCAAAAATACATGATCGCCCTCTTGAAACTCAAGGTCTTTCCTCCTTCGATCATGATAACTCCTTTGCCTACTCTGAGAAGCCTTCATTTTCTCACGAATAAGTTTCACCTTTTCCGTAGTCTGTTGAATCAATTTCGGTCCAACCACCGAACTCTCACCAAATTCGTGCCAACACAACGGTGTTCGACACCTTCTTCCATATAACGCTTCAAAAGGTGCCATTCCAATACTCGAATGGAAACTGTTATTATACGTGAATTCAACCAACGCAAGATAACTATCCCACACACCACCTTGCTCAAGAACACAAGCTCTCAACAAATCTTTCAACGACTGAATCGTTCTCTCCATTTGTCCATCCGTCTGAGGATGATAAGCAGAACTCAACCTCAACTTGGAACCTAACGCCTTTTGCAAACTTTCCCAAAATCTGGAAGTAAACCTCGGATCTCGATCTGAAATAATGCTCAACGGAACCCCATGCAATTTCACAATCACACTGATATAAATCTCTGCCAACCTCTCCAAAGAAAAACTGATGTCAATCGGAATGAAATGTGCCATTTAGTCAGCCTATCCACAACCACCCAAATCGCATTATGTCCCCGCTGAGTGTTCGGCAACCCTGTCACAAAGTCCATAGAAATGCTATCCCATTTCCACTCAGGAATATCCAACGGTTGCAACAATCCACTAGGCTTCAGATGTTCTACCTTCGACTTCTGACACGTCAAACATGAATACACAAACTGAGCCACATCTCTCTTTAATCCAGACCACCAAAAGATCTTCTTCAAATCCTGATACATCTTATTAGCTCCCGGATGTATACTCAAATTACTCCAGTGTCCTTCCTCCAAAATCATCCTTTTCAACTCCGCATCATCAGGAATACAAATTCTACCTCGGAACCTCAAAACACCTTTATCATCCACTTTAAAGTCCTCATTTTCACTTTTATCCCCAACCGTCATCAAATCCATAAATTTCACATCCAATTTCTGTTTCTCGCTAACGGTCAACAGAAAATCATTAGTAACCTTCAACATACCAAGTCTCACACTGTCAGACGTCAATTCGCACACCAAACTCAAGTCCCTAAAAGCTTCCAAAAGTTCCCACTCCTTAACCATAAAAGCAGACATATGCAACGATTTCCGGCTTAACGCATCGGCTACCACATTAGCTTTACCAGGATGGTAATTCAAGCCAAAGTCGTAGTCCTTCAAAAATTCCAACCATCTCCGTTTCCTCATATTCAACTCTTTCTGATCAAACAAGTATTTCAAACTCTTATGATCACTAAAGATTTCGAATCTTGCACCATAGAGATAATGCCTCCAAATTTTCAACGCAAAAACCACACCCGCTAACTCCAGATCATGAGTAGGATAATTTTTCTCATGCACCCTCAACTGCCTCGAAGCATAAGCCACAACCTTACCTTCTTGCATCAGCACACCACCTAGACCAATCAAAGACGCATCACAATACACCACAAATGGTTCACTAGGATTCGGCAAGATCAAAATCAGAGCTGTCGTCAATCTTCTCTTCAACTCACTAAAACTTTCCTCACACCGAATATCCCAAATGAACGCTTGAGCTTTACAAGTCAACTGGGTCAAAGGAAGTGCTAACTTGGAAAAACCTTCAATGAATCTTCGATAATAACCAGCTAAACCCAAAAAGCTTCTAATTTCAGTAACAGATCTAGGAGCCTCCCATTGTAGAACTGCTTCTACTTTAGATGGATCCACAGCAATACCATTACCTGAAATCACGTGCCCAAGAAAACTCACTTCTGACAACCAGAACTCACACTTTGACAACTTGGCAAAAAGTTTCCTTTCCTTCAAAATTTGCAACACAACACGCAAATGCTCCGCATGTTCCTCTCGGGACTTAGAATAAATCAAGATGTCATCAATAAATACAACAACAAATTGATCCAAATGCTCGTGAAAAATGCGATTCATATACTCCATAAACACACCTGGCGCATTAGAAACCCCGAACGGCGTCACAGAATATTCATAATGACCGTATCGTGTCCTAAAAGCCGTCTTCTGAATATATTCCTCTTTCACTCTAATCTGATGATACCCTGACCTCAAATCAATCTTACTAAACACACACGCACCTACCAACTGGTCCATCAAATCATCAATTCTTGGAAGAGGATACTTATTCTTAATCGTCACTTTATTCAGCTGGCGATAATCAATACACAATCGCATACTCCCATCTTTCTTCTTCACCAATAAAACTGGAGCACCCCATGGCGACACACTCGGTCTCACAAACCTCTTTTCCAACAATTCATTCAATTGCTTCTTTAACTCAACCAACTCAGATGCTGACATTCGATATGGTGCCATAGATACATGTCTAATACCAGGAACTAGATCTATAGAAAATTCCACCTCTCTCTCTGGCGACAAGTCCGAAATATCCTCTGGAAACACCTCAGGAAATTCACACACAATAGGAAACACATCAAGTGCAACTGGACTATCCACCGTTAACGATGCAAACAACCCAAACAACTGAGCTTCATCCGCCAAAAGTTTCTTTAACTCTTTGGTAGATAAGAAACTCGACTCTTTGTCTTCTTCAAGAGAAGGAAATCATACCAGCTTTTGATAACAATCAATATAAACCCGATTGAACTGTAACCAATTCATTCCCAGAACCACATCTAAACCCTTTAACGGCAAACACACCAAATCATCTAAAAGTCTTTACCATAAATGGTCAAAGGACAACTTAAACAAACCAAAGAAGTAGTTACTGAACCCATTGCTGGAGTATCAATAACCATCTCACCACCCATCAAAGACAACAAAAGATTCAAACACTTCGCACACTCAGACGAAATAAACGAATGAGTCGCTCCAGTATCAATAATAGCAACAAAAGGTGTACTATTAATAAAACAAGTACCTCTGATCAGACAATCTGCACTAGAAGTCTGAGTTCATGCCAATGCAAATACCTTCCCACTAGCCTGAGCTTGCTTCGGTTTCGGACACTTTGTACTAATGTGACCAACTTCACCACAGTTGAAACACTTCACCACATTCTTCCTCGTACAATCAGCTGCGACATGACCTACACCTCCACATTTGGAACACTTCCCCAAATTCTTCCTACATTCGAACTGATGATGTCCCACTTCACCACATCTATAACATCTCAGAGAATTAGACATACCTCCTCCACTTGGCCTTTTCTCAAAAGTATCCCTTTGTTTACCCTTGTCAGCTGGTGTTACGTAAGGACCACCACGAAACTGTTGCTTCCTTTTCCTGTCATTCACACTCTTATAGTGAGTAGAACGAGCTTTACTATCCTCCTAAAAAATCCTACAACAATCCACCAAATCAGAAAACCTTCTAATCCTTTGGTAACCGATTGCCTGCTTTATCTCAGGACGCAATCCGTTCTCAAATTTCACACACTTAGAAAACTCCGCAGTCGCTTCAGCATAATGTGGATAAAACTGCATAAGCTCCACAAACTTAGCAGTATAATCAACAACAGCCATATTACCTTGTTTTAATTCCAAGAACTCTATCTCCTTCTTTCCCCTTACGTCCTCAGGAAAATACTTTCTCAGAAACTCAATGCTAAATAAGGCCCGAGTGATCTCTTCATCAGCAGCTTCCAACACATGATGTGTACTGACCCACCAATCATCAGCTTCTTCCAGCAACATGTGAGTTCCCAGTCTCACCTTCTGATCCTCAGCACAATCCATCACTCGAAAGATTCTCTCAATCTCCTTAAGCTAAATCTGAGCACCATCAGGATCATATCTTCCTTTGAAGATAGGTGGTTTGTTCTTCCTGAACTCATCATTACCAGCAGCATTAGGTGCACCCTGCACAGCCCGAGCCATAGCTTGCATCGCAGCAGCTAAAGCAGTGTCATTCCTACCAGCCATATTCTGTTCATATCCAATAACAGCAACTATGGTTAAACAACCAGCTCATCCAAACACAAACACCGACAAGGACTGACACAAACTGACACGGACTGACTCTGATACCACTTAATGTAACACCCCCAAATAGATAAAGCGGTAAAAATTTCATCAGAGTATAATTAAACATTCACGGCATAGACGAAGGCGTCACATCAATTGAAACAAAACACAATCAACCTGCTCATATAGATATGCAACAATTCAGGTAGCACATAACAAAGAAACTTAGTTCCCAACACCCAAAATTGAGATACAGAATAAAAGCGGAAAATCTGTAACTGAATCTCATATATATACATCATAGAAAGTTTGTCTGTCATATACATATTCATACATGTACAATCCAAAATACGTGTATACATAATACAAATAATCACATAACGATCTCCCCGACTACCCGGTGCTACATATCAGAGCCGACCGACAAAAGAATCAAGACCTAAGCTTAACAAAAAGACCTTCAGCATCTAATCTACAATGCCTCATAGAGCATTTAAAACAGCAGAAGGGTGAGAAACATAATCATAGTATAATTGCATACAATTATATAATAACACCAAAATACACATGTAAAATATTCTCACCACAGCTTATACCAGAATTCAAACACAAAACAACACAATGCATATCTCATATATTCATCACCAATGCATATCAAATATGCACAGTACAATTATCACCAACACACACACACATATATATATATATATATATATCTCAACTCATCAACTTCAATCACAATCCCACACAAAATCAATCCATTCATGATTTATGCATATGCACAGAGACCGACACAACGACTCTATGCAATGCATGCGGTACTATCCATCCATAATCTCATCACTAGTTCACTCAAGAACTATTGGAACCATCGCGTGTTACTTAGCGTAACTCCCCGTCGGGCAAACGATGTTCCCCGTCGCTTTCAGTCCTCTTTGTATAAGGCTCACGACGTTTATGGATCGCTTTCGGTCCTCTTTGTATAAGGCTCACGATCCGATCGCTTTCGGTCCTCTTTATATAAGGCTCACGACGTTTATGGATCACTTTCGGTCCTCTTTATATAAGGCTCACGATCTGATCAATTTCAGTCCTCTCGGTATAAGGCTTATGATGTTATAGCAGATTCCCTCTGGAATCGATTCGTCGTTCACACTCACTAGGGCATACGACATCACAAGAATGCATATCATGATGTTTGGCATACAATGACTCATGACATTCAAATACACACATACATGCAACCATCTCAATCAACAATAATCATGCTTTACCATCAATCCCAAAACAATGCATTTACATCATACAACAGCACACAAGTCATACCATATCTATCAAAGGCATATTGCATGATAACACATCAAATACACACAATTAAAATGGTACAAGTTAACACAACTACACCTTTCCAAATTCCCGACATAATTTAATCGGCCAACAATCTCAAATCCATTTTAATAAGAAAGAACATGTCAAAAGCTTTCCAACGCACCAAACCGCGCCTCAAACCGACTTACGGATCAAAAGTTATAAAGGAAACAAATTGGGAAAAGTTGTCATGTTCGCAATGCGAAGCTCCTAGCGAGTCCTTCGCTCCCTAATTCGCAGTGCGAATGTCCCAACGAACCATGGCAGAAAGGAAAATAGCCTACAGTTCGCAGTGCGAGTCTCTGGCGAATGCCTAGCCAACACTGGTTCGCTGCCCCATTCGCAGTGCGAACGTCTGGCGAACCAAGTCAGAACTGAAATGAGGTAAAGTTCGCAATGCGAGTTTCTGGCGAATGTTCGCCCTCACCTTCGCAGTGCGAATAGCCAGCGAATGCTCGTTTTCCCCTTCTCTAAGGGATTCGCAGTGCGAACCTGTGAATTCAGAAAAACCCAGCAGCGCTGTTACACACCCCAAAACCATATTTTCCCCACCAAAACACTTCCAAACCAACACATAGCAATCAGAACATAACCCAATCATGGTAACAAGTATTCTACAGCATTTACACCGATTTTCAACCGCGAAAACATCAATTTCTCTCTTCCGACCTAGAATCGAAAAGCTATAGAACACCACAAACATTCACACACACACATACATAATCATACACAAGCATAAGATAATCGAGTTTCGCACCCTTACCCGATTTAATCGTGTTTTTGAAAGTCGGTTGATCGATTTCTTAATCTACAAGTTTTTCTCTCTTTTCCTTTTTCTCTTCTCTTTCCTCCTTTCTCTTTTTCTTCTCTTCTTTTTCTTTCCTTACTATTTTTCTCTCTTTTCTTTCTATTATATGAAAAATATAATATCTACCCAAACAAAAGACCAAAATACCCCTACACTCAAATATCTCGCAAACGCTCGCAAAACGCGATAAAATATAATCACGATGAAAAATAATATATTTACCAAATAAAAGTCAAAAATAAAATAATATAATAATAAAATAATCGAAACGACTCAATTAAATAAAACTAACCAAAACTGGGGCGTTACAAAAGCCACACGCCACTATCTGAAAATCAAAAGAAAATAATGAGGAATCCACAAATCTAACAAAATTATCTTATAATTGCAGCGGCCCGATTTCTCTTCTGAGGCCACCACCTTACAAAATTTACCATATGATTTGCCCTTAAAATCAGGCAAAATTATGATCAACAATTGAAGTCTTCACTCCTACTTTGTCCTATCAACAATTATAATTTTATTTTTTAATAGTCCAAAATAGTAAATAATAATGAATTTTTTATGCATACAAACATTTTTCTTGTATCGTGTAAGTTACTAACTACTCTCATTCTTAACATTTCTTCTCCAAAAAGCTCAGTCTTTTCGGTGCTCTGTGCCCTTACAAGTAAATAATAATGAGTTTTTTTATGCATACAAACTTTTTTTTATTCATCAACGTTTCACTCTGTAATGCATGTTTACTTCATTGACATTGACTGGAGATTAATGGCTACACCGAAACAACACATTGAAGAGATACGAAGAACAAAATTTTCTATTGCCGGGAAACCTAATCCCTTGACTCAAGATCTTCATCATACTGTCAAGACCTTCTCCCTCCCCTCATTTGAATGTATATTAACTTGCGATGAAATATTAACATATGCGACCAACCGACAAAACCGATTTTTAAAAAAAAATAAAGTTATGCTACTTTTCCGGATCTGCAGATCAGGAAATTTAAAAAATAAAGTTATGCTATTTTTCCGGATGTGCACATCCGAAACACGTCAGCGTTTTTTAAAAAATTGGTGCGTCCGGATGTGTTCATCCAAAAACTGGAGGCAAAAAAGAAATTTCACGTGGTGCCTAAAAAACTTGGGTGATGTATTAAGAAATCCTCATAAAAGATGAGGGAAAAAGATATAAAGACATGAAATAAGAGAGATCAAAATTGATTATATTCACACAGGCTTAATTATCAATACAAATGAGTTTTCCACTCCTCAAACTTGCTCTACTTAGAGTTGTAATGGTTGTTGTTTGAATACCTTGGGTATTCTTGTTAATTGTATCATTTGGCCTATAAAAAAAGTACAAATGAGTTACATCATTTATACAGTGTTATTTAGCTAATTAATTAACTTCTTATTAGTTAACTAATGATAGAATTGGTTATAATTACTTAACTAACTTCTAATCAATCTAGGATTAAATTTACTAATAACATATTTCTTGCGCTCAATCCTATAAAATTCATTATATAACAAATACACCTTAAAGCATTTTTCAAAAACTAAAACTTATTTATCTTCGACTCTTTTCTTACATATATGCAACATGTATAGATCTAGAGTAGTGTGCAACCACTACTTTTTCTTCATAAACTTGCTTCCTCCAAAAATTTAACAATGTCTCGATATGTTTGCTCTTGTCATGTAAAACTAGATTTGTTGTTAGGTTGATAGCAGACTTGTTAACAAATTACAATTTGATTGACTTATTTATTTCAATCTTTAACTCATTTAGAATTGATTCCATCCATATGACTTGACATGCATACCACGACTGGTTGTTTCCTTGATTCACATGATGAAAAGGCCATTACTAGTTGTAGAGGCTAGAAACAAAATTTCATAGACCATTTTGACCCTCAAATACCTCAATACTCTTCTTGTTACAATCATATTAGTTTTCACTGGATCATCCATAAACCTTCTCACCTGACTAACAACAAATCAAATGGTTGGCCTATTAATGCATAAATATGTTAGAGAACCATCAATCTATTTTATTTCCGTGGATTCCACCTTCTCTTATTTTTCTCTTTTCTCTAGATTGAGATTTGCTTTAATAGGTGTTGTTGTCGGGGTACAGTCTTCCATCTTGAACCTTTTGATTAACTTAATGTCATACTTTCTCTAGTGTAGCACCATCTTCTTGAGGTGTTAAATATTTGAGAGTTTTTTAATACACCATCCATATTTTTTAGACAGCACGCGAAATTTCGTTTTTGCCTCAATTTTTGAATGTGCACATCCGGACGCACCTTTTTTTTTTTTTCTTAAATTTTTCAATTTTTTCCGGATGTGCACATCAGGAAAAATTCATGATCTGCAAATCTGAAAAAAATCAAAAGAATTCCATAAAATCATTTACTTTTAAATATAATTAAATCCAATATAATTAAATCCAACATAATTAAAATTAATATGATTTTTTCAATATAATTAAATCCAATTTAATTAAATCCAATATAATTAAAATTAATATGATTTTTTTTCTAAATGATTAATATGGTATTTACTTCTAAATTATTTTTTTATAGTGAAAAAATTAATTTAATTATATTGGATTTAAAATTATATGGTATTTACTTCTAAAATTGGATTTAATTATATTGGTATTTAAAATTATATGGTATTTATTTCTAAATTATATGGTATTTTTGTTCAATGATGCGGTTTGCAATGTAGAAGAAATTGTTTTCGAAGTTAAATTATATTATTGGAATTGGTTGATACTAAGATGTAGAGATAGTAAGAATTGTAATTTGTACGAGTGGGTTAAATTTCCTCTCGACTTTTTGTAATCGTGTAGTTTTGGTGGACTGTTGTTCTTTAGGTTGAGATTCCCTTAATCTCTCTTATTGAAGCTTGCTTATAAAAAAAAAACATTATATGGTGTTTACTTCTAAAATTAATTTAATTTTATTGGATTTAATTATATTAAAAAAATCATATTAATTTTAATTATATTGGATATAATTATATTGGATTTAATTATATTAAAAAAATGATATTAATTATATTAGATTTTAATTATATTGGATTTAATTATATTTAGAAGTAAATGATTTTATGGAATTCTTTTGATTTTTTCCGGATTTGCAGATCAAGAATTTTTCCTGATGTGCACATCCGGAAAAAACTAAAAATTTTTAAAAAAATGGTGCGTCCGAATTTGCACATCCGGAACGCAGGGATATTTTCGTCAGCGCGCATGGTGCCTAAGAAGGTTGAGTGGTGTGTTAAAAAATTCTCAAATATTTTCATTCCTATGAAATAAGATTTCATACGTACCTAGATCAATCATCTCAAATTCATACATCGTGAGTTCTTTGAATCACTTGATCTCAAATTTGTTGCTCCTAATTAAAAGTAAATCATCAACATACAAGCATGTTAGAGTTATGATTTATATTGTTTCCTATACATACATACCATAATCAATCATGCATTTATTGAAGTACAATTGCATTAAAAAAATATGTTGTCTTACTCTAGGCTCTAGGTGCTTGTTTCACGCCTAAGAGTTCCTTGGCTGACCTATAAACCATGTATTTATTGTCTTTGATTTCAAATCTTGGTGGTTGAGTGACAAAAATTAGCTACTCATTCGGCCCATTTAAGAGTCTTGGATTAACTTCTATGTGGAAGATGGATCATTCAGAGAAGGTTCAAGAGTTCGTCCTTGATATACCCAAAAACCATTTCCAATCCAAAAAAATAATAATTTTCTCCTTCACATTTTTTGTTAAATTTGTGACTCCCTTAAAAATTACATCATTATGGACTTTTAACATGGACCATACCACATCATGCCAAATCAAGAGATAATCATGCTTATACTTAACCATTCCCTATAATGAAAGAAAATACTCAAAAAGCACCCTAGGATCATTAGCAATTATTACGTGTCACCCCAACCACTTAAATATTCCATATTATACAAACAAGATAATATCACAAGTAACAAAGACTTGGGAGACCATTTCAATTGAAAAACTCATAAAAAAGGTACCATTAATCCTAATAGGATGAGAGATCACCCCTCTTTTAGACATGTTTTTTTCAAGACAGTAGTCTATTATTCAAAAGTTGCCAAGAGAAAACAAGATCTTAAAAGGATCCCAATTGATCTCAATAAGGGGGAATCCAACTCTCTGTCGGAAGAGGAACCAAAGAAGAATTTAAAATGACCTCCTAAAAGAGATAAGTTGAGAATTTGAATTTGAAAATCATTTTCTTTCATATTTCCAGATCCACTTGTCTCTATCCAAAGATAAAGTGGAATCTCAAACAAAGAAAGAAGCTCCTGAAACATGGGTAACTCGCAAATAGATAAAAGTTCCTCCACCTAAGGTCCAAATAACTTCCAAACCAAACTCTCCCACTAACCCATCATACTGAATAAAGTTTAAGATCGAACCAGAGAACTTTCTCTTTAACGGAATGAACCCTAACTAAGGATTCTTCCAAAAGGAAGTTTGGGTACTAGACCCTACTTTGCTAATGCCACAATCAACAAACCAATCTGAGTTGTCCTTCTATTTAGACCCAAGAAGAGATACAACTTCTCACCATGAATAAGTATAACGGAAACCTTCAATCCTCCCTCCATGAAGAGAGGAAACCACTAGAGCTCGATATCTAGCTACAAGAATATCCCTATATAGACCCATATCTTCTGATAATATCCTCCGTCTCCACTTTTCCAAAAGGGCAAGATTAACCAACCAAAGGTCCCTCACTCATAATCCGTCTTATTTTTGTAGATTTACACACACAATCCAAATTAATCTATGATATCTTTAAAGCGCATTTCATCCCCAAAAGTGTTAAATTGTAATTCATAGTGTGTCAAAACTAGCATGTGTCGAATTGTCTAGGAGTGTCGAATTGTTTTGACAGATGCATCTTAGATTAGATTTGATTGGATTATGTTTTGATTAGATTAGATTTTATATGATTTAGATTAGATTTGATATTTTGGGCATTTAGAGTTTTGGGCCTTTGTAAATCTAAATCTATAAATAGGGAGTTTCCCTTGTACATTGTAATACAATTGCATTCACAGTTTGCAGATTAGCAAGTGAATAATAGCAATAGAAGAAATCCCACAGTTCGTGGGTAGAAACACTTTTCTCCAAATATTTCTCTTCTCTCTCTTTTCTTTCTTGCTGTTAGTTTGTTCTTCTTCTTCCTTCTTTGTTCTTCATTGTCATTACGTATTATTTGTGGGTTGGTGATCAATCTTGAGATCAAGATTGAAGCGAAATCATCATAGGGTGTGGTGAATTTCCAACATCTGGTATCTAGAGCTCCGGTTGCGATTCAAGGAGAAAAATCGTGATGGCTATGAATCATTCAAATGGACACTTTCGGCGACCCTACCAATTCTCAAGAAAGATAATTATGAGAATTGGTGCAAGCAGATTAAGGTGATTTTCTGTTATCAAGATCTGTGGGATCTTGTGAAGGAAGGAGTAACACCGCTTGGGGAGAACGCGACGGATCAAGAAAAGGTTGCACTCAAAGGTTTGAAGAAGAAAGATTATAAAGCGCTGTTTATAATCCATCAATGTGTTGATCATGATAACTTTGAAAAAGTTAGCGATGCAGAATCAGCAAAGGAAGCATGGGAGATTATTGAAAAGTCATTTGGAGGTGCAGAGAAGGTGAAAGAGGTGAGGTTACAAACTCAGAAGAGAACCTATGAGTTGCTTCAGATGGAAGACAATGAAAGTATTACAGATTTCTTCACCAGAGTTACAAAACTGGTGAATCAAATCAAAGTATGTGGAGAAATGCTGACGATGAAAGCAGTAGTCTCAAATATTTTGAGATCGTTGGCTCCTAAGTTCGACCACGTGGTAGTAGCCATAGAAGAGTCGAAAGATTTGTCAGTATTGACGAAGGAAGAGCTTCAAGGGACGCTTGAGTCTCATGAACAAATGATGGTTGAGAGAGCTGTAGGAAAGTCGAAGAGTGATATGGCTTTGCAGGCGCAGTCAGAAAAGGAAAGGAAAGGTAAAGGAAACGTGAATGGCAACAAAGATAGAGGAGGCAGTAATTTGACTCAGAAGAAACCTTGGAACCAAGGCAACCAAAGAAGTGGTGTTGCAGGTAGAGGAAGAGGTGGTGGTCGAAAGCCAGACAAAAGTCACATTCAATGTTTCAATTGTCAGAAGTATGGCCATTATGTTAGTAACTGTCCAGAAAAGAAGAAAAATCAAGAAACTGATGCAAATCTGGCGAAGCATGAAGAAGAAGAGACGTTGCTGATGGTCACAACGAAAGATGAAGAGAGATTCCAAGATCAGTGGTACTTGGACTCAGGATGCTCATCACACATGACTGGGAGGAAAGATTGGTTTGTCAACATGAAGCCCTCGTCGAAGAACACAGTGAAGTTTGCGAATGACAACACTCTAGCAGCTGAAGATGTTGGTGATGTTCTGATTATGAGGAAAGATGGAAAAAGGTCAACAATTTCCAATGTGTTGTACATTCCAAGTATGAAGAGTAATTTGCTCAGTATAAGGCAGCTAGTCGAAAAGAACTACAAGGTAGTTGTCGAAGACAAGATGATGAGAGTTCTCGACGCAAGTGGTAGGTTGATCTTGAAGGCTCCAATGTCTCAGAATAGGACCTTCAAGATTGAACTCAATGTGATGGAGCACAAGTGTCTAGCAACAGCAGCCAGCAGAGATGAGTGGTTATGGCACTTTCGACTAGGCCATCTCAACTTCAATGACATCAGAGAACTGAAGAGAAGAAATATGGTTTCAGGATTACCATAAATCGACATTCCAAGTGAAGTCTGTGAAGAGTGTGTTCAGTCGAAACAACACAAGAATAGCTTCAGCAAGGATGCAAGAAGGAAGTCGAAGGCAATACTTGAAGTCATATACTCTGATGTATGTGGTCCAATCCAGGTGGATTCGATTGGTGGCAACAGATATTTTGTCACGTTTATAGATGATTTCAGTCAAAAATTATGGACCTACCTCATCAAGAAGAAAAGTGATGTGTTTGAGGTATTTTTCAGATTCAAATCCATGGTCGAAAGACAGAGTGGTCGAAGGTTGAAAACTCTGAGAACTGATGGTGGTGGAGAATATGTGTCGAAAGAGTTCGATGCATTGTGTAGAAAAGAAGGGATTGTGCATGAGGTGGTGCCACCCTACACTCCACAGCAGAATGGGATTGCAGAACGCAAGAACAGAACCATCATGAACATGGTAAGAAGTATGTTGAATGGAAAGCATCTACCCAAAGAATTATGGGGAGAAGTAGTTTCGACAGCAACATATCTTTTGAACAGATGTCCGACGAAGAAGCTTGAAGGAGTCACACCAGAAGAATGTTGTTCTGGTGACAATCCTAGTCTCAGTCACTTGAAAGTGTTTGGATCTATAGCACATAGACATGTGCCAGATCAGTTGAGAAGGAAGCTTGATGACAAGTCGAATCAGATGATCTTGATAGGATATCATTCGACTGGAGGTTACAAGTTATTCGACCCAGTGAATAAGCAGGTAGTGATCAGCAGGGACGCTATCATAGATGAGCTTAAAGAATAGGATTGGAAAGAGAAAGCCAAGAAGGATTCAGTGAGAATCTCTTGTGAAGAACCAGCCACTGAAGTCGAAAGAGAAGTTCGACAGGAACCAGTAGCAGATGAAGCAGGTTCAAGCAAACCTCGACGAACAAGACACATGCCTGCATGGTTGCAAGAATGTGTAATTACATTAGATGATGTGGTCGATGAAGAGGGTGAGCTGGTACATTATGCTTTCTACGCAGATGTCAAACCAGTCAATGCAGCTGAGGCATTGAAAGATTCGAAGTGGGTGAAAGCAATGAATGAAGAGTTAGAATCCATTGAAGTCAACTACACCTGGTCACTTGTCGAATTGCCTCAAGGCAAGAAGGTAATTGATGTGAAGTGGGTTTACAAGGTGAAGGTAAATCCTAGAGGGGAAGTAACTCGACACAAGGCGAGACTTGTGGCGAAAGGATTTCTTCAGAAGGAAGGAATCGACTTCAATGAAGTGTTCGCAGCTGTTGCTAGGATCGAAACAATCAGGTTGGTTGTTGGCCTAGCAAATATGAACAACTGGCACACATGTCAGATGGACGTGAAGTGTGCATTTCTTAATGGTCCCCTAGATGAAGAAGTTTATGTCGCACAACCAGCTGGGTATGTGAAACGAGGCGAAGAAGGAAAGGTGTACAGGCTGCATAAAGCCCTGTATGGACTTAAGCAAGCTCCAAGAGCTTGGAATAAGAAAATCGACATCTTTTTAAGGGAGAAGGAATTTGTGAAGTGTACAACTGAGCATGAAGTATATGTAAGAAGAAGCAATGGCGAATTGCTTATACTATGTCTCTATGTCAATGATTTGTTGATAGCAGGAAGTTGCAAGAAGGAGATCGAAGATTTCAAACATGACCTGAGTGAGGAGTTTGAAATGTCAGACTTGGGAAATCTCTCATATTTCCTTGGCATCGAATTCTACAAGACTAGTAGAGGTTTGATGATGCACCAAAGAAGATATGCAGGCGAAATACTCAAGAGATTTGAGATGCAAGATTGCAACTCAACTTCGACTCCAGCTGAGACCAGACTGCAACTGTCGAAGGATCCAGACGAAGATGATGTCGACCCAACCCAATACAGAAGACTTATTGGGTCACTTAGATACCTTTGTCACACAAGGCCTGACTTAGCATACAGTGTGGGTATGGTAAGTAGATTCATGCAGAAGCCAAAGGTATAACACCTAACAGCGACGAAGAGGATACTGAGGTATCTGAAAGGGACTCTCGACTATGGCATTTTATTTCCTGCAGCTGATGAAGGGAAAGAATGCAAGTTAGTGGGATACACAGACTCTAGCTGGTGTAGTGATGCAGAGGATAGAAAATCCACAGCTTGATATATGTTTATGTTAGGTGGTGCACCAGTTGCTTGGAGTTCGAGGAAGGAGCCAGTAGTGGCATTGTCATCATGCGAAGCAGAATACATAGCTGCTTCTCTTTGTGCATGTCAAGCAACTTGGATGGTGAACTTGGTCGAAGAGATTACAGGGAAGAATCATGGAGCAATTACCATGAATATCGACAGCATGTCAGCTATTAATTTGGTGAAGAATCCAATAGCTCACGGTCGAAGCAAGCACATCGAAATGAGGTTCCACTATCTTCGAGAGCAGGTAGTAGAAGGGAAGATGAATTTGGAACACTGCAGAACTGAGAATCAGATTGCAGATATCATGACGAAGGGAGTGCAGGTCAAAGTATTCAAGAAGCTAAGTCGATGATGAATGTAGACAGTTTAGACACAATGAATTAGGTGGTGTGTTAAATTGTAATTCATAGTGTGTCGAAACTAGCATGTGTCGAATTGTCTAGGAGTGTCGAATTGTTTTGACAGATGCATCTTAGATTAGATTTGATTGGATTTTGTTTTGATTAGATTAGATTTTATATGATTTAGATTAGATTTGATATTTTGGGCTTTTAGAGTTTTGGGCCTTTGTAAATCAAAATTTATAAATAGGGGGTTTCCCTTGTACATTGTAATACAATTGCATTCACAGTTTGCAGATTAGCAAGTGAATAATAGCAATAGAAGAAATCCCACAGTTCGTGGGTAGAAACACTTTTCTCCAAATATTTCTCTTCTATCTCTTTTCTTTCTTGCTGTTAGTTTGTTCTTCTTCTTCCTTCTTTGTTCTTCATTGTCATTATGTATTATTTGTGGGTTGGTGATCAATCTTGAGATCAAGATTGAAGCGAAATCATCATAGGGTGTGGTGAATTTCCAACATCTGGTATCTAGAGCTCCGGTTGCGATTTAAGGAGAAAAATCGTGATGGCTATGAATCATTCAAATGGACACTTTCGGCGACCCTACCAATTCTCAAGAAAGATAATTATGAGAATTGGTGCAAGCAGACTAAGGTGATTTTTTGTTATCAAGATCTGTGGGATCTTGTGAAGGAAGGAGTAACACCGCTTGGGGAGAACGCGACGGATCAAGAAAAGGCCGCACTCAAAGATTTGAAGAAGAAAGATTATAAAGCGCTGTTTATAATCCATCAATGTGTTGATCCTGATAACTTTGAAAAATTTAGCGATGCAGAATCAGCAAAGGAAGCATGAGAGATTCTTGAAAAGTCATTTGGAGGTGCAGAGAAGGTGAAAGAGGTGAGGTTACAAACTCACAAGAGAACCTATGACTTGCTTCAGATGGAAGACAATGAAAGTATTACAGATTTCTTCACCAGAGTTACAAAACTGGTGAATCAAATCAAAGTATGTGGAGAAACGCTGACGACGAAAGCAGTAGTCTCAAATATTTTGAGATCGTTGGCTCCTAAGTTCGACCTCTTTTTTAACTTAACAAGCTTTTTCCAAACTGTCGTACCCCAAATTTGTCCTACCTGTGTATAACTTTCATCTTGTCATATCCATATTTCTTAAACTCATTCTTCCAATTTTCATATTTAAGTTTGTGTCCATATCCATTTTGTTTCAAACCATTATCCATTTAATTTATCCAATTTTCTAGTTTCCATTTCCATTTCTTTTTAATTATCCACTCACCTCCATTTTCAAATCCATTTCTACCAATATCCATTCAATTACACATTCTAATTATCCAATTGCTTTTCCTATTTTTAATCATCCAATAAGTCCATTCTTTTTGAATCCATATATCCACTTAAATACAAATCCATTTGCCATTTTTCAAGTCCACGTCAAATTCCATTCAATATCATTTCATTCAAGCATTCAGTTGCAAGTCATAAGTTTCTATTCCATCTCATGACCAATTTTCAGAGATTTAAGTCCATTGTCTCTTTTTATTTACAAAAAAAAACCCATATCTATTTATGACCACTCTTTGATGTATTTCAAGTTCCATATTCATTGTAATTCATTGAAATTATCATTCAAGAAAGTCAAGTCCAACTAAAAAGAGGGAGGCAATATAACATTTCAAGCCCAATCAAATTTTCATTACAACACTTGAGTCCATTTACAACAATTGTCAAACAAAAGGGAGAGAAAAATGAGCCTATAAGGCAAACTCCCAAGCACACCACAAGAATCTATTATGCTGAAAAAACCTCACGCCATGTACCAAGCATCACTCTCCACACCAGACAAAAATCGGTACCAAGACCTACAAACCTGCATCACCAGAAAGCAAGCCAGGGAACAAACTGCAACAGCTTCGTACCACATACACTTTGCAAATTTTCATGACAAACAAAATTAAACTATTCAAGAGGATCACGTGAGAACACCATCATTTATAGAGTAACACATTTAAGTGATTCAATTCTAAAGATACCCTACTGTGATCATCTTTTTAATTCACAATCATAAAAAACCACACCCTAGATTAAAGTGAAAACAATCACACAAGCCTTCCACAACTTGCTGTCATATTCTCCATCAACATAGCATCACTTAGTCACTGCCTCCACCACATGGCCACATGCTCAACCTGCAAGAAATTCGTACGAAGCTTTTAATCTCCACCTGCTATTGCCTGCACAAACTCTACAAAACAACAAAACTCCAATAAGCCTCACAAACAGACAAAAACAAAAGGGCAGAAGGTACAATAAAACATATTCATTGTTTTGGCGTAACACATTTTCAGCATCAAAAAGTGGTAACAGAACTTGCAAGAGAAAGGATTCTGAAGCAG
Source organism: Lathyrus tuberosus (assembly GCA_022829125.1). NCBI lineage: Eukaryota > Viridiplantae > Streptophyta > Magnoliopsida > Fabales > Fabaceae > Lathyrus > Lathyrus tuberosus. Next base: position 3,221,442 of record JALAZF010000516.1, read on the forward strand.
ATTTTCAACCATAAACCTAGCTTCTTCAATATAAAAAAGGGAGGAGAGAAAGAAATAAAAGGAGGGAGAACAAACCTGTAAAGGGGGAAAGATTAAATGTCAAAAAATAAAACACCACCAACACAGAGCAACACAACAACTGCACCTTCATCATCTTGTCGTCTCTCTCACCCTTCAACCACCATAACCTTGATTTCTTGAGAGCCTGTCTTGCCATAAACCACTGTAGTGACTTTCGCATTCCCACTCTGCTCAAAACTCTTCCACCACAACCTTCCGCCATTCCACATACAATCACCATTACATCTTCAATATCACACTAAAGTAAACACACTGACTTCATCTCTACTGTCAAAACACAAACAACCACATAAAAACAAACGCAGTGCAATAACTCATCACGTGAATCTCCCACCAAACATCTCCAACAACATACCTTGTTTCCTCCGGAATCCAACCCTGCGTTCACCTTCTTTCACTCAACCAATTTCACCTTAAGCTCCTCCAAACATTGGATTACCCACGACCACAAATAACCACCACCTTCATAACTGCGACTGCTCACTATCTTCACCACTAACCTCATTCTTCGACATAACCATCATAAACCTTTTTTCTTTCTGCAACAACAAACACTCAACAACTTCACGCTCAGAGAAATTACGGAAAGCGAAGAAGAATACAGGTAGAAAACGAAGTGACGAAAAGATCAAGGATTTCTGGACCTTACTTTCACCGGAGTTTGAATTCGGACTTGCTCCGATTTGATGAGTTCTCGCTCCCTTTAGCCATTTCCGAAGCTTGATTTGTGCTTGTATTCCTCTAATGTTTTGAATCCCCCCATCAATTGCTTGATTCCTTGTTATTTCGATAAATATAGGGTTTATATGTGTTTTGGGTTTAAAGGGTTAGGGTGAGATTTTGAGAAAACTAAATCTGGATTTGGAACTAGCACCCTCGCCTTGGTGGGGTTAAGTGATTTTGAGGGTTGGGCGGAGGAAGACGGCGACGTCCACCGCGCACCACCGTCTTCTCCAGCGGTTACTAGGTTTCCGGTGGTGTTCATTTTGCATAGAGAGAGAATAATGAGAAAGGCTTGAGATTGAGTGAGAGAAGGCTGAATATGGATTGTGTTCAGTGTTTTTATAACCACCGAGTTTACATCTTTATTAACTTTTCCATTTCCTTTAATATGTGTGGGGTGGCAGTTGAGACGGTGACATATGTCACCGTCGTGTTTCATCATCACTCTTTTACCATCCTGCGCATCCCTAACGTCTTATCACGCACCCTCAGATCCAAACCCTTGGACAGAGTCAACCTTTGACTCTATGTAGATCTAACGAGTCTGAGTTATCTGTGAAGGTCAACGAATATTGACTAGCCCACACCGAATCATGGACTTGCCTAGGCCTCTTGTTGCTTTAGGGCCTGTTTTTCTACTAACCGCCCCCCAATTTCTGATCCGCATTCCCGACCCATCCCTTTTTGTTTTGTTTTATATTTCTTTTAACTATTAGAAAATCCATAAATAATTTATTAACCAATTACTTTTTCTTAAAAAAAAACCTTAAATCTATATACTAATTTAATTTTTATTAATTTTATTAAAATTATTTATTTAATATTAACTAATTATTTTATCGATTAGTTCTATTAAATATTTGATTTTAATTTAATTAATAGTATTAACCTAATTTCTCTAATCCTAAAAATTCAAAAATACCTTCTAATTAATTTCTAAAATCCTTTTCTTTAATTAATTTCTAATTAATTTTATTAAACCATTTTATTTAATATTACTTAACTTTAATGCTTAATTTTATTAAATATTTTAGTTTAATTCAAGTAATTGTTTGAATTTTATTTCTGAAAATCTAAAAAAACAGTAATTAATTAGTTTAGAGTTTTTTTTTCTTCTTTTTAGACTAACCTTAGGACTTTAGGTTAGTAATTTGACTAACATATTTGATTATATTCCTCTCCCCACTTTGTTTGATTTTTGATCCTTGTGTGGTATTCATTCTTTTCTCATATGGATTATTTCCATGCTCTAATTATATTTATCTTTCATATTATGCTTGTCCAAACCAAAAATTCTTTTCAAACTAATACCTTGACTTAATGTCAAGCCCTTTTAATACCTCATAAGTCGATCGTTTTCACGATCGCAATCGACCTCACAATGCCTCCTCTTGGGCTTTATACAACGATAATTGTTGCACATTTCACTTTGGTTTGTATGCGTGTATGTGACTGGCTTACTTTAATTATGACCCGATTATTCCCACTTGATTAATTACACCCCTCTCCCATAAGATTAAAATCAACCCCTTTTTACAACAATAAGCAAGCTTGATCCAACATCAAGTATTTTCCAAATCAAATTCAATTAATTTCCAACTTTTACTTGATCCACATATCAAGTCCCTTCACTTAATTTGTAAGTCGAGTGCTTTTGCCTCGCCATCGACCTTACCTTAAACCATTAGGACCTCCTTTCCATTAGTCCCTAACCATTTCACACGCAAATTCAAACCTCGATCAACATCGAGCATTTTTCAAATCAAATTAATACATTTAATCATACTTAAACACTTTTCTTAAAAGGAGAAAAGGGAGTAGAATGGAATCTTCGATTCTTCTCCTCAATTATTTGGGCCTGAGGAATCTTTCTTAAGTTCAAGCAATTGTCTTCTTTAAAAGACTCATAACGCGATTACATATCAAACCCTTTTTACAATAAATCAAATCAAATCTTCTTTTCTTAAACACTTGGATGAAAAAGAGAGAGAGTCGGTTCTTCGACTAGCTTTCCCGATTACTTGGACCCGAGGAATCTTTCTTAAGTTCAAGTAATTGTCATCTATTTAACATACTCTAACCGTATTAAAACTCTTTCATATTAAGGGCGAAAAAGAGAGAGAGCCGGTTCTTCGACCCGCTTTCCCGATTACTTGGGCCCGAGGAATCTTTCTTAAGTTCGAGTAATCGTCACCCAATCAAAATACAAACACACTTAATCCACAACTCAAACGCCTTTCCCAAAGAACATTGTTTAAGTCATTCTTTCGCGCATATGAACTCATGCTTCAGCCTCCCTTAGCGAGCAAACAAGCCAATGTTTAGCAGTTAGAATGCAACATAAACTCTCGTTCGCCTAAAGCACGTCCGAATCAAACCTTTTTCTCAATCAAATCCCTAATACACTTAATTCATACTCAAACAACTTTTCACAAAAAGAACATTGTTTAATCCATTCTTCCGCGCATATGAACTAGTGCTTCAGCCTCCCATGACGAGCCGACAAGCCAACGTTTAGTAGTTAGAATGCGAATTAAACACTCGTTCGTTTAAAAAACACCAACCAACCGTAGTCCCATGAACTACGAATGCTCTGACTTTCCCATTGCACGAGGGAATGCGTAGGCCCAAGGGTTCTCAATCCTTGCCGAGCACACTTATAAAAAACCACCCATTTTCCCCTTAGAAAATAAATCCTACTACCTTAGAAGATAAACAAACAAACCTAGCTAACTCTCTCACGAATCGAATCAAGAGGTTCCCGTTGAGTACAACGGACGTAGAGGGTGCTAATACCTTCCCTTTGCATAATCGACTCCCGAACCCGAATTTGGTTGCGATGACCATATTCTTATCTCCCTTTAAAGGTTTTATCGATATTTTCCTTTCCCTCTTTTGGGATAAATAAAGTTCGGTGGCGACTCTGTTTCGAACAGTTTTTTCCGCGTCCGTCACGAGGATCGTATTTTTCGAGGTACGACGGATGGCGACTCTGCTGGGGAAACGCATTGCCCTATGCTAGAGAGAGTCAAGCCTAACTTGACTCGATTCGTGAGTGTTAGATCCACTTATTTGTTTATCTTCTCTTGCTTGTTTGCTTGCTTGTTTGATTATCTATTATCTACTTGCTTGCTTATTGTTATTATATCCTATTATTATCTCTTATGACATTGTGGGGGTCCTATGATCATTGGTGCTTTGTGAGACGGCTCTACACCCGAGTCGAGAAAAACCCTAGGATTAGGATGGTGGTTGTGTAGTGTAGGCTTGCGTGGTCTCTTCTGCGTGAGTTGAAGCGAAAACCCCGCTTGGAGTAGACTCCCTTGGAGATATTATTGTTGTGGTGAATCTTTGCCATGGCGGTAATATTTTTGAGGTGGGTCGTTGATCCTAAGGACCATTAACCCATTCACCCATGGTGGTTGGTAGTGTTAACTCTTTGTGAGTTAATGCAAACGCCCCAATCAGATGAGATCCCTCGAACGTATTACTTTCTGACAGTAATATTTTCGACCTCAATCTAGGGTTCTGAGAACCCTACTTAGAACCCGTGTGTCGATGGTTGTGTAGTGGGCGCCTCCGAGGAATCTTTCTCGTGGGGAAGATACGAAGACCTCACCTAGACGAGATTATTTCAAGAATATTATAGTCGGACAAATCTTTGTCGTGGCTATAATGTTTTCGAAATATATCCATAACTCTAGGCACCTACCCGTTTAGAGCCTACCTAAGGGGGGTCCTGTAATCAGAGATATCCTATGTCTAACTCCTTCCTCAGAATCAGATGTTGTTTTGATCCTGGAACCCTGCATTGCATACTCATGACATTAGCATATCATTTTCCAACAAACTCATCTGATCCTCTGTCCATTTCCTGCCAGTTGGTTTCTCGACGCTCATACTAAACCTGTGGTAACCGCAAAACATTTAAAGCAAGTTCAAGCGGAGATAGGAGGAGCATAGACAATTTGAAAGTTGTAATGACTATGTCAGAGGATAGTTTTCAACATGTTGGGATGAAGGATTCTGACACCCCATCAGGTTTTGCTGTGTCGATTTATCCATTGTTTGATCATTTACCTGTTGATCATACTCCACAAGTGAACATCCCTGCTCAGTCTCAGATGATGTCGCTGACTGATTCCATGGAGAAAAGGTTTTGTGCCCTCGATGAGAAAGTTCAAGCTATGAAAGCGCGCGATACTTATGGGCTCGATGTTGTTGATATGTGCCTAGTGCCAGACTTGGTAATTCCTCCAAAATTCGAAATACCCAACTTCGAGAAGTACGCTGGTCTCAGTTGCCCGAAGCATCATTTGGTGATGTTCTGCCGAAAGATGACTTCTCATGTCCGCGACGACAAGTTGATGATTTACTGTTTCCAAGACAGTTTAAGTGGTGCATCTTTGAATTGGTACATGGGTTTAGAAAGAAGCTGTATCCAATCATGGAAAGACTTATCCAATGCTTTCATAAAGCGATATGAGTATAATTTGGACATGGCTCCCAGTCGCACCCAGCTGCAAAGCCTATCTCAGAAGAGCGGTGAATCCATTAAGGGTTATGCACAACAGTGGAGAGAGTTGGCAGCCAGGGTGCAACCACCACTCTTGGATAAAGAATTGATTGACATGTTCTTGGACAGTCTACATGAAACCTACCTTGAAAGAATGACTTGCAGTTCATTCTCAAGTTTCTCTGACCTTATAATAGTAGGAGAACGCATCGAGAGTTACCTCAAAGCTAAACAAGTCCAAGACGTCTCGAGTAATCAAGCTAGTGAGACTGAATCCTTCAGTAATCCCCAAGAGGAAGAGGATAATGAAATTGATGCAGTCATATCAAATGTTGAGTATTCTCAGGGTACACCAGCAAGACTTTATGGCCCTTCAGCTTCTCGGCAGTTATCATTGTCGGTGCCATATCATCCTTATGGGCAACCTGTCAATCCTAGGGCGTCATACCAGAAACCCATGATTTCTCCTCATGCAAATCAACGAGCCCGTGGTCGAGGATATCAGAATCAGCATAGGCCTCGAAACAACTTGGAAATAAGAACTGCTCCTCTCTACCTGGTTTCTATGTCGTACAGTCAACTTTTGCCGCATCTGGTCCGAAGCTCACTGGTAGAGCCCAAGTCTCTTAAGCCGGTGCCAGAACCATACCCTCCTGGGTATGATCCTAATGCGCAGTGTGGCTATCACACTGGATCAATGGGGCATTCAACTGAAGATTGCGAAGCTTTCCAAGCCAAGGTGCAACACTTGATTGACAAGAAGTGCATATCCTTTCAAGAAGGGAATTTGGTTGTGCGTATCAGCATCTCGCCCAAATGAGTTCCAAGACTTCAAGAGGCATCCCCTAAAGCCAGTGGTTCAGACAGGAAGACTTCCTCAGATACGGGCAACCATTGGACATTTGTCATTTGCATTTGTAATTTCGTTATGTTAAATGCTGCTTGTTTATGAATATTGTTGTTTTGAATGGTAATATTAATGATGCGATCATGCATTTTCTGAATTAATCATGTCGCATTCTCTCTTTTTTTCTTTACTTATATAAAATATATATATATATATATATATATATATATATATATATATACAAAAACAAAAACAAAAAAATTCTTCCATATACTTCTTGTCCACTCACTTTATCAAACTTTTGTTTAGCAAAGATTGGAGGGAGGATGATGAAAACAAGATACCCATAATTGTTGATGGTATGCTTTCGGATAAAATCCTGCCAAGGATGTACAGGCATTATTTCAAATACCCAAACACTGGAGAGATAAGGAGTTAGTCCCTAGTAAACCACTTCGAGCCTAGAAGTAGGAGTTTCCTTTATATTTAAAAACCCTTACACTTAACCTGGGGCAGGGTAGTGTTCAGTTAACCTGATTACGCACTCAGTTCACCAAAGCAAAATCCAAAAACATGATAGTTGTTCGTCAATTACCCATGACTTGGCAGTCACAATCCTCTGACAAAATCAAAAAAAAAAATCAAAAAAATCAAAAGCCTGCTAAGTCAAACACCCCAAAGGAGACTTAGGCAAAAATCAAGGCAATCCTGATGGACTCGAAAAGCAAAATCAATCCATAGAGATAAAAAATAATACCAAAAGAGGCTTTCGAATCCTCAACAAAAACAAAATAAGGTCCAGTGGCCATCATGTCAAATCAAAGGGTCACTGACATCAGGACAAAAGCAAAATAAGGTGACTGCCAATTTCAAGAAGACATCGAATCCTCATCTTCACTACCGAGATGAATGTGTGTATCAATTTAACTAAACGTAGGACTGAAGATCATCACGAAGAAAGGGTGGGTACAAAACAGATCTTGGGCCTTATATCCTTTGTTTCTATAACCGTGAACTATACCACGTTATAACCCTTAAAAGACCTAATTGAGGCGGGGTTCATTCTGAAAGCATACTACAGTAAGGTTGCATAAACTGACTCCTACAAATTTGCTAATCACTTGTTTTGGTGTCATATTCTTGCTTTACATCAGCTAAATCAACATCGTCACATCATTCCAATAATGATTGATTTTCAAAACTTGCATGAGCATCGCATTAAAATTACCATTTGTGAACGAACAATTTTGACTTCAAGTCAGTGTTTGACATCAAGGAAATTCCAACAAGGAGCAATTAAAGGGGGCTGGGTCATTCAACAATGTTGGCTGGAATTGACAACACCTCATAACCCTATGGAACAGGGGCATTTACATCCAATGATTATGGAATCAGTCAGTTTAAAGCAAGTCCTCGAAAGCATTAGTTAATTATAGGGCAAATCATTCAAGAACAGGTTGATCAGAGTAAATCACCTCAAGAATCTACCAACCAGGGGCAGGCTACCCGGAGGTTCGTTTGATTAAAGGAAAACCCCTTTAATGTTCAATCAGCACAAGTTAAGTCGCTCCAACGCTCATTCTGGGGCAAGCTACTTCAAGGGTACTTTGAAGCCAAACACTTCAAGGGTCATTCAATGAAGGAAGAATCCTTTCATGACTTTGAATTCTAGGGCAAGCCATCTCGAGTTATCTCATGGTACAACTGCTTCCAACTTCCTTTCAAGGACAAATCCTTTCACGACTTGGAATTCTAGGGCAAGCCATCTCGAGATCATCTCATGGTACATTTGTTTCCAATCTCCTATCAAGGAAAATTCTTCATAGACCCAGAATGGGGCAAGATGAGCTACACAGGGGCAAATCTCTCTGTTGCTTTCAATATGCTCAGGCGAACACCGTCAAGTGACCTTTGAGTTCAAGATGAGTGTCGGGGAATCATGCCATCACCCCACCAGATAACCTCTTGCCTTCCTTCTGACAAGAAACCTTGCTGCATAGGAACCTATCCATCTCTTATCCTCTACTGGGGCATCTTTGGAAACTTTCATATATCACTCATAGGCATTAGTCATGTCGCTTTGCTCATTGCATAGACATGTGTATCATACCTCAAGCCTAACCTTCCAACAAGTTTTGACATCTCCAAGCCTGATACCGCAAGACTTGACACAAAAGTCCAACTTAGCTTGGCAACCTAAAGTCCAATTTCATTTGGCAATCCAAAGTCCAACTTAGCTTGGCAACCTAAAGTCCAATTTCAGTTGGCAATCCAAAGTCCAACTTAGCTTGGCAATCCAAAAGTCCAACTTAGTTTGGCAATCCAAAGTCCAACTTAGCTTGGCAATCCAAAAGTCCAATCCTTTATTGGCAAGTACCCAAAAGACCACACTCGTTGGCACCTCCATCTTTTAAAGGTCCAGTTCCCGCCTGGCAAACATTTTAAAGTCCAGTTCTCGTCTGGCAAATCTTCAAGGCCCAGTTCTCGTCTGGCAAATCATTTTAAGGCCCAGTTCTCGTCTGGCAAAACATTTTAAGGCCCAGTTCTCGTCTGGAAATCATTTTAAAAGTCCAGTTCTCGTCTGGAAAATCATTTTAAAAGCCCAGTTCTCGTCTGGCAAACAATCCAAAGTCCAGTTCTCGTCTGGCTAATCAGTTTAAACACCAGTTCTCGTCTGGTAATCTATCCTCCAATCCAGTTTTAGTCTAGAAATTTGACCCAAAGTCCAATTTCATTTGGCGCATAACCTAAAGTCCAATTTCACTTGGCAATTCCCAAATCCAATCCCTGGTGATACCCTCGACAAGGAAACCTATCCCTGGCGCGCCCGATCATTTGCATCGTCATGTGCATGGCATGCTAGCATAGCATTACATAATCATATCAAGCACTATCATATCATTCGTACATTAGATTCCCCAGCAGTTGCATCTTAGTGTGCATGTCGGTGCATTTTGCAATGCATGGCATATTCATCCCCAGCAACATAGCATAACAGGATCCAGGATCAGTTGGCAAGCATCTTGGCCAGTCTTCCATCAAAGTCGGCAGTATTCTTCAAAAGAGAAATAGATACCCCGTACGTGCTCATGGAATTCTATTCCCCAGCGAGTCATTCTTCAGCCAGGCAGTTGATATTGACAATCCCCAGCAGCTGTTTCTATTCTTACTCCCCAAGCAGAGGATATCCTAGAAAGTTTCTCGTGAGCTTTCCCCTGCAAAGCCAGCACATTTCCTCCGACAGGAATCTTGCTCAACTATTATTCAGCAAATTTACCGTAGAGATGCTACTTTGGTATCATTGAGGAACCTTGATGGACAAGGGACTGCTTCAACGACCCAGAGAATCGTCTGCCTTTTAGAGATACTGCTTCGACGACCCAGAGAATCGTCTGCCTTCAGAGATACTGCTTTGGTTTCATCGAGGAACCTTAATGGATAAGGGACTACTTCGACGACCCAGAGAATCGTCTGCCTTCAGAGATACTGCTTTGGTATCATCGAGGAACCTTAACGGACAAGGTACTACTTCGATGACCAAGAGAATCATCTGCCCATAGAGATACTGCTCTGGTATCATCGAGGAACCTTAATGAATAAGGTGTTGCTTCGACCACCCAGAGAATCTCAAGTTATGTTATTCAGTTTAAACCCCGCAACCTCATTCTGTCGGCTCTCGTCAGACAAATTTTGGGGTCTTCTTATATCTAATTGACTTCTACCCTAAAAATGAACGCCCTGCAGCAGTTCATTCTCTCGGGTTTAAGACAATTAGATAGGGGCATCTGTCGTACCCCAAATTTGTCCTACTTGTGTATAACTTTCATCTTGTCACATCCATATTTCTTAAACTCATTCTTCCAATTTTCATATTTAAGTTTGTGTCCATATCCATTTTGTTTCAAACCATTATCCATTTCATTTATCCAATTTTCCAGTTTCCATTTCCATTTCTTTTTAATTATCCACTCACCTCCATTTTCAAATCCATTTCTACCAATATCCATTTAATTACCCCTTCTAATTATCCAATTGCTTTTCCTATTTTTAATCATCCAATAAATCCATTCTTTTTGAATCCATATATCCACTTAAATACAAATCCATATGCCATTTTTCAAGTCCACGTCAAATTCCATTCAATATCATTTCATTCAAGCATTCAGTTGCAAGTCACAAGTTTCTATTCCATCTCATGACCAATTTTCAGAGATTTAAGTCCATTGTCTCTTTTTATTTACAAAAAAAACCCATATCAATTTATGACCACTCTTTGATGTATTTCAAGTTCCATATTCATTGTAATTCATTGAAATTATCATTCAAGAAAGTCAAGTCCAACTAAAAAGAGGGAGGCAATATAACATTTCAAGCCCAATCAAATTTTCATTACAACACTTGAGTCCATTTACAACAATTGTCAAACAAAAGGGAGAGAAAAATGAGCCCATAAGGCAAACTCCCAAGCACACCACAAGATTCTATTATGCTGAAAAAACCTCACGCCATGTACCAAGCATCACTCTCCACACCAGACAAAAATCGGTACCAAGACCTACAAACCTGCATCACCAGAAAGCAAGCCAGGGAACAAACTGCAACAGCTTCGTACCACATACACTTTGCAAATTTTCATGACAAACAAAATTAAACTATTCAAGAGGATCACGTGAGAACACCATCATTTACAGAGTAACAAATTTAAGTAATTCAATTCTAAAGCTACCTTACTGTGATCATCTTTTCAATTCACAATCATAAAAAACCACACCCTAGATTAAAGTGAAAACAATCACACAAGCCTTCCACAACTTGCTGTCATATTCTCCATCAACATAGCATCACTTAGTGACTGCCTCCACCACATGGCCACATGCTCAACCTGCAAGAAATTCGTACGAAGCTTTTAATCTCCACCTGCTATTGCCTGCACAAACTCTACAAAACAACAAAACTCCAATAATCCTCACAAACAGACAAAAACAAAAGGGTGTTGCACCCCAAAATTTGCCCTCCTTACTTTATTACTAACTGGCTTATGTTGCATTGCATTTTGCATTATCATGTGTATGTATCATTGGTTCTTAGCATGGGGTCAAGGTGTCTGAGGCAGTGCTTCAGAAGGTCAAGCAAGAGTCCTGGTATTGTCCAAGAGGGCTCAGGTGGATCATCCTCTCCTAACCAGTGCATAGATTAGGGTTTTGAGATTATTGGGTTTATTGCTTCAATAGGCAAGTTCCTTGGGTTTTATCATCATCAAATGGCATATCTTATCTTTGTTGGAGAGGATACACATCATATTCAGAGGAATTTGGATTTGGAGAATGTGCTATTTCCTCCTAGACTGAGGGTACCACAACTAGGGTTTGCTATAAAGTCAGTTTATTTCTGATTTTTTGGGCAAGACTTGATTCCATGGTACTCCTTGGGTCCCTAAGTACCTAGGGATGGGAGGTTGTCCATCATTTTGGTTCAGGAGAAGTTCAATTGGCCAATGGATTGAAAATCAGTTGAATTGGGTAAAAGTCAACAGTGAGAGGAGAAGTCAACTGTGGAATTTTGAGGTTCTCTCCAAGGTTTTCAAGGTCTCACATCCCCATATGGTCTCCAAGGGTCAAGTTTCATACTATTTGTCAGGAATCAGGAGTTTGTACAGAAGTTTCTAAATATGGAAAGTGACCTATAATAAAAGTTTCCTTTTTTGGCAAGTTCCTGCACTGCATTCAAATTGACTTTTCATCATCAATAAAGCTTCAAATGCATTTTTCTCCAACATGAAAGTTGAATATATTTTTCTCCTCTTTCCAACAAGTACTAGTGGGTCTCCATATCATTTGTGAAACTCCAGTTATGATCAAAAGAAGGTAAAGTGGTTTTTAGGGTTTCTCATGATCCCATTTTCACAACTTTGGGCATAATGACCTATCATCAATTCCATTGCTTCATGCCACATTCCAATATTAAAATAAATTCCTTGAGGATTATTTTGGGCCCAAGAATGAAGTAAATCCATGGCTTATTCTTCATTTATCCTCCATTATTAAAAAATGCCAAATTATTCCAAAGTCATGAATCAAAAAGTTTCAAGGCCCAATTTAAATATGGTGTGATTAGCAATCCAAATGAAGGTGATCCATCTTGGAATTCTTAAATATATATTCATGGAGGAGGTGTACTTAACATAAGGTGATTTTTCAAAATAATTCAAAAAACTCATTAAACCAAGGATTGCCCAAGCCCAATTCCTCATCAGAAGAAAACCCTAGTCTATATAAACCCATCCATGCACTGGTTAGGGTTAGTTACATGTGATATTTTGGAGAAAAAGAAAGTGAACCCTAATTCTTGAATTCCTTGTATCTCTCAATTTACAAGGAGTTTCTTCAAAATTCTTCCACAAAGCTTCTCTTGGTAATCTATAGAGTGCAAATCAACCACCATTCGCAGCCAAAAGCAAGTGTACGTGTGGAGCCATCTCAGGTTGGTAGGTTTTTTGACCATCATAAAAATCTCCTTTTAAGCATGAATATTGACGTGTGATGAATGGTGATTGTCCTGATCTATTTATTTTTAATTTTGGATGTGTGTATGGCTTGTTATGTGTGTTTAAAGTTTTGTGCCCTAATGGTTTTTCATTCGTTTTTTATTATACACTAACAATTTGGGGTTTTTGATGCCATATTTGGATTCCTGACGAAATTCTGGGTCGGATAGTGTACCCCATTGCATTTTCTGGGCAGTTTGGTGGTTGCAGGTGGTGGCCGGCGGTAGGGTTCCGGCGGCTGGCGGTGGTCCGGCGAAGGGAGGGGTTCCAAGGTTGAAGACGAAATCCTGGCCCTTCATTCTCTTAATCCAACGGTCTAAATCATGCCACCTATTATTTTCTTTTATTTTTTTTCTGAATTATAATTATGGATCCTGTGTTATTAACCCCACGAGTCTTACCATGCACGTCCAATTGTTTTGTTTGGTTTTGTTTACTTTTATATTAGTTGACTAATCGTGTACTGTACGATGCATCAAACGGTCCTCAACATGCCACCACATTAATGAACGCACGCGCATGGCACATGGGGGCACACGGTAAGCCCCCCAGGTTTTTATTTTTTTTTCTGAATAATTGGGTGGGCTGGGCTGCTATTCGCACCCCCCACCCTGGCCCAACCTTCATTTCCACTTTATTTCTTTACTGTTCGCACCCCCAGCCCATTGTATTTCATTTTTATTTTATTTAATTTACTATTTTCATTTTTAATTATTAAAAATACATTCTTGCATTTTAAAATTCCCATAAAATTCATACATCATCTTTATTAATTTATAAAAATTTTACAAATTTTATTTTTTATTTTTATTTTATTTTTATCGTTTAAACTAATTATTTAGTCTATTTTCTTTTAGAATTATCCATACCATGCATACTTAAATTTCTTTATTTTATTTCTCTGCAATCATAAAATATTTTTTATCCGTTCTTTTTGCATTTGTTTACTAACATTGTAAAATACATTAAAATATTTTTTTTTATCATTTTTAAAATCATTTCATATTGCATTTTGGTCCTTCTCTTTGGCACACTGAATCCCACTTCCCACCTGAACTTTGCCTAATTATTTAGATGACTAATATCTTGATTTTTTGCAGGGTTTTTGATATTTGGTTTATCTCTAGTTGAATAATATTGATGCTTAATTTGGGAATTTTAGGAGTCATTTTTCCAATTATTTTATTTATTTTCACTTGAGATCTGCTTATATGTGTATTTCTGACCACATCTGATTATCTGTTTGAAAAGGCACTTGTGCCATTTGCTTTGGGGTTGTTCCTTTAATTTCTGAATTCATGTTTGGATTATTATCATTGTTGTTTGCCATTGTTTGATTTTCATTCACCTCATCTCTCTTACTTATGTCTATTCTGTACTAATCTTTTATGCAGGGACTAAGGTAAGTTCTTTAAGGGGGTGGATAAGCATCCATATTCACCTTTACTATTCTCTCCTTCTCTCATCTCTTTCCTTTAGGATTTAGGTTGTTGTCAAACCTCACTAACCGTAGGTCACCCATGCATGATAACTTTAGGACTCATAGTCCCCCTTTAGAGTTACCTTTGTGTCTTCTCTCTTCACATCTCAAATTTCTTTAAAACACTTAATAAGAATAAGGTGTATTGCGCACGAGCCTTAAGCGTGGGGAATGAGAAATGAGGGGCTTCCTCTCATCTCTCTAGAGTGCTTAGCGAGCGTCTTGTCTTGGGACGATGCATTAAGTATTCGCCCCTGCGCCCTAGACTTTGGTGCAATGCAACTTAGGAACTAACTTAAGCCACTTCTGTCCTAAAAAACACAAACCAACTTCAAACCTTTTTGTCCTTCGGGATTTCCAAACTTCAAGGCTATTTTCAAAAAGGGCACGTTACTTTCCGTCTGAGACGCAAACAGTCCTCGACCCTAACTGTCGGACGCGAACTTAACGTCGCTCATAAAAAACACAAAAAGAACTTGGTCCGAACTACGTTGACTCTGAATTCTCCATTGCACAAAGGGGGTACGTAGGCCTAGGACGTCGACGTCCTACTGAGTCTGTCTTTGTTTTCCTCTCCCGTCTTAGCACAGCCCTAGATGATAGTATAACTTACCCTTAGAATAGACAACAAGTGTGGATCCCATCGAGTACGATGGACGCGTGGGGTGCTAGCACCTTCCCCTCACGTAACCGACTCCCGAACCCAGGCTATGGTTGCGATGACCATTCCTTTCCCTCTTCCTCAGGTTTATGCAGTGTTCCCTTTCCCTCTCTTGGGATAAATTTACACGGCTGGCGACTCTGTTTTTCTGCGCCACTCTCGCGTTTGTACCTGGATGAAAATCTTGGGAGCGACAAAGGGCAGAAGGTACAACAAAACATATTCATTATTTTGGCGTAACACATTTTCAGCATCAAAAAGTGGTAACAGAACTTGCAAGAGAAAGGATTCCGAAGCAGATTTTCAACCATAAACCTAGCTTCTTCAATATAAAAAAGGGAGGAGAGAAAGAAATAAAAGGAGGGAGAACAAACCTGTAAAGAGGGGAAGATTAAATGTCAAAAAATAAATGTCAAAAAATAAAACACCACCAACACAAAGCAACACAACAACCACACCTTCATCATCTCGTCGTCTCTCTCACCCTTCAACCACCATAACCTTGATTTCTTGAGAGCCTGTCTTGCCATAAACCACTGTCGTGACTTTCGCATTCCACTCTGCTCAAAACTCTTCCACCACAACCTTCCGCCATTCCACATACAATCACCATTACATCTTCAATATCACACTAAAGTAAACACACTGACTTCATCTCTACTATCAAAACACAAACAACCACATAAAAACAAACGCAGTGCAATAACTCATCACGTGAATCTCCCACCAAACATCTCCAACAACATACCTTGTTTCCTCCGGAATCCAACCCTGCGTTCACCTTCTTTCACTCAACCAATTTCACCTTAAGCTCCTCCAAACATTGGATTACCCACGACCACAAATAACCACCACCTTCATAACTGCGACTGCTCACTATCTTCACCACTAACCTCATTCTTCGACATAACCACCATAAACCTTTTTTCTTTCTGCAACAACAAACACTCAACAACTTCACGCTCAGAGAAATTACGGAAAGCGAAGAAGAATACAGGTAGAAAACGAAGCGACGAAAAGATCAAGGCGTTCTGGACCTTACTTTCACCGGAGTTTGAATTCGGACTTGCTCCGATTTGGTGAGTTCTCGCTCCCTTTAGCCATTTTCGAAGCTTGATCTGTGCTTGTATTCCTCTAATGTTTTGAATCCCCCCATCAATTGCTTGATTCCTTGTTATTTCGATAAATATAGGCTTTATATGTGTTTTGGGTTTAAAGGGTTAGGGTGAGATTTTGAGAAAACTAAATCTGGATTTGGAACTAGCACCCTCGCCTTGGTGGGGTTAAGTGATTTTGAGGGTTGGCCGGAGGAAGACGGCGGCGACCACCGCGCACCACCGTCTTCTCCAGCAGTTACTAGGTTTCCGGTGGTGTTCATTTTGCATAGAGAGAGAATAATGAGAAAGGCTTGAGATTGAGTGAGAGAAGGCTGAATATGGATTGTGTTCAGCGTTTTTTTAACCACCGAGTTTACATCTTTATTAACTTTTCCATTTCCTTTAATATGTGTGGGGTGGCAGTTGAGACGGTGACATGTGTCACCGTCGTGTTTCATCATCACTCTTTTACCATCCTGCGCATCCCTAGCGTCTTATCACGCGCCCTCAGATCCAAACCCTTGGACAGAGTCAACCTTTGACTCTATGTAGATCTAACGACTCTGAGTTATCTGTGAAGGTCAACGAATATTGACTAGCCCACACCGAATCATGGACTCGCCTGGGCCTCTTGCTGCTTTAGGGCCTGTTTTTCTACTAACCGCCCCCAATTTCTGATCAGCATTCCTGGCCCATCCCTTTTTGTTTTGTTTTATATTTCTTTTAACTATTAGAAAATCCATAAATAATTTATTAACCAATTACTTTTTCTTAAAAAAAACCTTAAATCTATATACTAATTTAATTTTTATTAATTTTATTAAAATTATTTATTTAATATTAACTAATTATTTTATCGATTAGTTCTATTAAATATTTGATTTTAATTTAATTAATAGAATTAATCTAATTTCTCTAATCCTAAAAATTCAAAAATACCTTCTAATTAATTTCTAAAATCCTTTTCTTTAATTAATTTCTAATTAATTTTATTAAACCATTTTATTTAATATTACTTAACTTTAAGGCTTAATTTTATTAAATATTTTAGTTTAATTCAAGTAATTGTTTGAATTTTATTTCTGAAAATCTAAAAAAACAGTAATTAATTAGTTTAGAGTTTTTTTTTCTTCTTTTTATACTAACCTTAGGACTTTAGGTTACAAATTTGGCTAACATATTTGATTATATTCCTCTCCCCACTTTGTTTCATTTTTGATCCTTGTGTGGTATTCATTCTTTTCTCATATGGATTATTTTCATGCTCTAATTATATTTGTCTTTCATATTATGCTTGTCCAAACCAAAAATTCATTTCAAACTAATACCTTGACTTAATGTCAAGCCCTTTTAATATCTCATAAGTCGATCGTTTTCACGATCGCAATCGACCTCACAATGCCTCCTTTTGGGCTTTATACAACGATAATTGTTGCACATTTCACTTTGGTTTGTATGCGTGTATGTGATTGGCTTACTTTAATTATGGCTCGATTATTCCCACTTGATTAATTACACCCCTCTCCCATAAGATTAAAATCAACCCCTTTTTACAACAATAAGCAAGCTTGATCCAACATCAAGTATTTTCCAAATCAAATTCAATTAATTTCCAACTTTTACTTGATCCACATATCAAGTCCCTTCACTTAATTTGTAAGCCGAGTGCTATTGCCTCGCCATCGACCTTACCTTAAACCATTAGGACCTCCTTTCCATTAGTCCCCAACCATTTCACACGCAAACTCAAACCTCGACCAACATCGAGCATTTTTCAAATCAAATTAATACATTTAATCATACTTAAACACATTTCTTAAAAGGAGAAAAGGGACTAGAATGGAATCTCTGATTCTTCTCCTCAATTATTTGGGCCTGAGGAATCTTTCTTAAGTTCAAACAATTGTCTTCTTTAAAAGACTCATAACGCGATTATATATCAAACCCTTTTTACAATAAATCAAATCAAATCTTCTTTTCTTAAACACTTGGATGAAAAAGAGAGAGAATCGGTTCTTCGACTAGCTTTCCCGATTACTTGGACCCGAGGAATCTTTCTTAAGTTCAAGTAATTGTCATCTATTTAACATACTCTAACCGTATTAAAACTCTTTCATATTAAGGGCGAAAAAGAGAGAGAGCCGGTTCTTCGACTCGCTTTCCCGATTACTTGGGCCTGAGGAATCTTTCTTAAGTTCGAGTAATCGTCACCCAATCAAAATACAAACACACTTAATCCACAACTCAAATGCCTTTCCCAAAGAACATTGTTTAAGTCATTCTTTCGAGCATATGAACTCATGCTTCAGCCTCCCCTAGCGAGCAAACAAGCCAATGTTTAGCAGTTAGAATGCAACATAAACTCTCGTTCGCCTAAAGCACGTCCGAATCAAACCTTTTTCTCAATCAAATCCCTAATACACTTAATTCATACTCAAACAACTTTTCACAAAAAGAACATTGTTTAATCCATTCTTCCGCACATATGAACTAGTGCTTCAGCCTCCCATGACGAGCCGACAAGCCAACGTTTAGCAGTTAGAATGCAAATTAAACACTCGTTCATTTAAAAAATACCAACCAACTGTAGTCCCATGAACTACGAATGCTCTGACTTTCCCATTGCACGAGGGAATACGTAGGCCCAAGGGTTCTCAATCCTTGCCGAGCACACTAATAAAAAACCACCCATTTTCCCCTTAGAAAATAAATCCTACTACCTTAGAAGATAAACAAACAAACCTAGCTAACTCTCTCACGAATCGAATCAAGAGGTTCCCGTTGAGTACAACGGACGTAGAGGGTGCTAATACCTTCCCTTTGCGTAATCGACTCCCGAACCCGAATTTGGTTGCGATGACCATGTTCTTATCTCCCTTTAAAGGTTTTATCGATATTTTCCTTTCCCTCTTTTGGGATAAATAAAGTTCGGTGGCGACTCTGCTTCGAACAGTTTTTTCCGCGTCCATCGCGAGGATCGTATTTTTCGAGGTACGACACAAACCTTGACAGACATCTTCATAAAAGATAAGAAAATATACGGATATCATTAAACACATAATTAAGGAGAACCATTCTACAACCTAAACTAACATATTCATACTTTCAAGAGTTAAGCCTCTTTTCCGTCAAGTTAACTAAAGGAATCCAAGTGGATTAAGTCGAGACTTATCCCCCACCAACAAACCACGATACTTAAAAGGATTAGAGTCGATCTCACAATGACAAAAATCTCCAACTGAGGAAAGAAAGGTAAAATTTGCATTAACCCCTGTAAGACTACTATTGAAAAAATTCCTTTGAAGTATGCTCAAACCCCCTAAGAATAGCCTTAATGCATCACAAATTCTAGAGTTGGATCATCTGCATAAAGAAGAGTGTCTTCATTATACTAATGATGAGACACCGCCAAAAAATATAACCAACTTGAACCCAGTGTAAAGACCAATCTCCCTAGCTTTAGTAACTAGATCTCTAAGACCTTCACCCGCCTGAAGAAAAAAGAATGGAGGTAGAGGCCCCCTTTGTTTCAGACCCATTTGGATGCTGATCTCTTGAATAGAGCATCCATTTACCCAAGTTCACAAGATTGCCAGCAAACACACAAGTATCTTTAATCCTAAGCAAGGACCGCATGTTCGCAATATCTCTGGATCTATAATCAATCTCTTCGGTAGATAAAGACTTAAGATAAGCCAATAAATCCATTGTAGTTGCCTCAAAAAAAAATATAGAACATGAGAATATTCAATTTATATTCATATAATACTAAAATAACAACATGAATTAGTGTACATGGAATTGAGTAGAGTATGTCATTGTTAACCAAAGTTTACAGGGAATTGAGTAGACAATGTCATTGTTAGCAACAAATGGATTTGTAAGTTCAACATAACCAAAGTTTATATTATAACCAAATTTCAACATGGTAGGGAATTTAAAACAAACTGATACAATAACCAAAGTGCAACTGTAATGAAAGTTAAAATGGTAGTGCATTAAACAGAAATAGCTAATAAACTCCAAGTTAAGAGACCAAAATAAGAGGTTGTGGATTCGGTGTGGTTAGGGTGACAAAGTAATGTGATTTGGTTTATGAGTTCCATACGACATCAAAGTTTGGTTCATAATGTTTTAAATTGAAATGATACAATTTGGTTAGATTAAAATGAGTAAGCATGCTAAAATTGGAAGGTCCATTTATAGGAATTTGTTGAAATTCAAGTACAAATTATTAGCATTGGGATTCAAGAACTTCCGAGTTGTCATAAAGATTCAAATGTTGAAATTTCACAAATTCAAGTTGGTACCAAAATGTAAAAAAAATAAAAGTTCAAAAATTGGATTCATTCTCATTCAAAGCATAAAATTCACATTTTCCAAGAATTATAAGAATTACAAGTTCAAACCAGTTCCAAAAGTTCAAAGTACATGAAGATTCTCAATATTCTTTCTATGCTTCAAAATCCAAAATTGGAGACCTCACTTCAAGAAACCATGAAACACTACAATATCCAAGTGTTCATGCATTAAATTGCAAAAAAAAAAATTCAAGCCTAAAAGAAATAGAGCAATCCAAATTGTTCACATATCAAAATTGAAATAAAATTATGGAAGTTTTCTCCACTCAAGCCACTACCATGATCCACACGAAGGAATCTGCAAGAAAATTCATGACATCATTTTGATCCCACATCCAAGCCACTCTTGCACCATAAGTCTATAACTGCAAATAAACACCAATGCAGCGCCATGTTTTAGATGATGAGGCCAAGTTTAAGCATTGCAAGATTCGATCAGTTTGACCAGAAAAACCGGCCTCTACAATCTGGATATGATGATGCAAATTTATAGACCCATATCAGTTGGATTCTCACGGATGGGCGATGCTGCAGCTATTGTCATTGCATTCGGGGAAGATTTTCCTCCTGGGATACCTGAAACAAATGAAAGTATACCAATTAATTTTCTTTGAAGCACATGAACTCAGGAATAGGTCTTGGATGGCTAATGAGCTAGCTTGGCTGGATATGCAGCATTTGGTTTTCATGGTGGCCTGCAGAATTTTTGTTATAACAATAAATTAGTATTAGAAAATAAGAAGATAGTAAGAGTTTAGGAAATTAGGTTTCAGCCTGGAATTTTTTATTCCAAGTCATCATCAACCACCAACAAATGGCAAATCAAGACGATTGTCTCAATTCAATGCCATGAGATGTAAAAGGGAAAGTATATCAAAAGGAACAGCAGGAAGGAGAGGATTTTCACAGCAACATTCAGAGCTCAGAAGATTTATTTTCATCACAGCAAAACATCAAATAATATCTGCAGCATCATAAATGTCAGACCATCATAGGAACCCCGTAGGTGTTACACAAACCGATCATGATGCAGATATTTATCAGAGCAGTTCAAAAACAAATTGTAAACTGTTCGGTATGCAAGAAAAAAATTCTTCGATACAAATGCAGTTTGCAGCACATGGCATATGATGAAAGTGTCCCGTGCAACAACGACAACAAACTCTGATTCTTCTATTAAAAATGGTTATGTCAAATTAAACCAAGTTGTTATTAGCAGAATGCATATCAATTCAATGGCATTAAACAACAAATAAGCAGCAAGATGCTAAGAGTTCAGGATATTAGGTTTCAGATTGGAATTTATTCCAAGTCATCATCAACCACCAACAAATGGCAGATGAAGACGTTTGTCCCAATTCAATGCCATGAGATGTATAAGGGACGCTATATCAGAAGGAACAACAGGAATGAGTGGAATTTCGCAGCAACATTCAGTGCTCAGAAGATTTATTTTCATCACAGATAACCAACAAATAACATCTGCAGCATCATAAAATTCATAGCATCATAGCAAGGTTCATATTAGTGAAAAGGTTCCCTAATGTATGTACCAAAGCCAATGAAAATGTTGCTAAAACCTGCAAAAAGAAACAGAGGGTCAATTCCGTCTTTACTCAGTAATAGATGATTAACCTAAGTTTAAGCATTACAAGATTCGATCAGTTTGACCAGAAAGACCGACCTCTACAATCTGGATATGATGATGCAAAGTTATAGACCCATATCAGTTGGATTCTCACGGATGGGAGATGCTGCAGCTATTGTCATTGCCTTCGGGGAAAATTTTCCTCCTGGGATACCTGAAACAAATGAAAGTAAAGTAAATAATTTTCTTTGAAGCACACGAACTCAGGAATAGGTCTTGGATGGCTAATGAGGTAGCTTGGCTGGATATGCAGCATTTGGTTTTCATGGATGACCTGCAGAAACAACAAATAACATCTGCAGCATCATAAATGTCAGAGCATCATAGGAACCCATTAGGTGTCACACAAACCGATGAACATGCAGATTTTTATCGAAGCAATTCAAAAACAAATTGCAAAGTGTCCGGTATGCAAGAAAAAATTCTTCGATACAAATGTAGTTTGCAGTACATCGCATACGATGAAAGTCTCTCGTGCAACAACGACAACAAACTGTGTTTCTGCTATAAAAAATGGTTATGTCAAATCAAACCAAGTTGTTATTAGCAGAATGCATATCAATTCAACGACATTAAACAACAAATAAGCTGCAAGATGCTAAGAGTTCAGGATATTAGGTTTCAGACTGGAATTTATTCCAAGTCATCAGCAACAACCAACAAATGGCAGATCAAGACGTTTGTCCCAATTCAATGCCATGAGATGTAAAAGGGAGACTATATCAGAAGGAACAACAGGAATGAGAGGAATTTCGCAGTAACATTCATGGCTCAGAAGATTTATTTTCATCACAGCCAACCAACAAATTACATCTGCAGCATCATAAAATTCATAGCATCATAACAAGGTTCATATTAGTGAAAAGGTTCCCTAATGTATGTACCAAAGCCAATGAAAATGTTGCTAAAACCTGCAAAAAGGAACAGAGGGTCAATTCCGTCTTTACCCAGTAATAGATGATTAGGCCAAGTTTAAGCATTGCAAGATTCGATCAGTTTGACCATCCAAGACCGACCTCTACATTCTGGATATGATGATGCAAAGTTATAGACCCATATCAGTTGGATTCTCATGGATGGGCGATGCTGCAGCTATTGTCATTGCACAAGTGGAAGGTTTTCCTCCTGGGATACCTGAAACAAATGAAAGTAAACAAATTAATTTTCTTTGAAGCACCTAAACTCAGGAATAGGTCTTGGATGGCTAATGACCTAGCTTGGCTTGATATGCAGCATTTGGTTTTCATGGATGACCTACAGAGATTTTGTTATAAGAATAAAGTAGTGTTAGAAAAGAAGAAGATAGTAAGAGTTTAGGAAATTAGGTTTCAGCCTGGAATTTATTCCAAGTCAGCATCAACCACCAACAAATGGCAGATCAAGACGATTATCTCAATTCAATGCCATGACATGTAAAAGGGAAAGTAAATCAGAAGGAACAGCAGGAAGGAGAGGATTTTCGCAGCAACATTCAGCGCTCAGAAGATTTATTTTCATCACAACAAAATAACTAATAACATCTGCAACATCATAAATGTCAGAGCATCATAGGAACCCCTTAGGTGTCACACAAACCGATCACCATGCAGATTTTTATCGGAGTAGTTCAAAAACAAATTGAAAAGTGTTCGGTATGCAAGAAAAAAATTCTTCGATACGAATGCAGTTTGCAGCACATCGCATACGATGAAAGTCTCCCATGCAACAACGACAACAAACTGTGTTTCTGCTATAAAAAATGGTTATGTCAAATCAAACCAAGTTGTTATTAGCAGAATGCATATCAATTCAACGGCATTAAACAACAAATAAGCAGCAAGATGCTAAGAGTTCAGGATATTAGGTTTCAGACTGGAATTTATTCCAAGTCATCAGCAACCACCAATAAATGGCAGATCAAGACGTTTGTCCCAATTCAATGCCATGAGATGTAAAAGGGAGACTATATCAGAAGGAACAACAGGAATGAGAGGAATTTCGCAGCAACATTCATGGCTCAGAAGATTTATTTTCAACACAGCCAACCAACAAATTACATCTGCAGCATCATAATATTCATAGCATCATAGCAAGGTTCATATTAGTGAAAAGGTTCCTTAATGTATGTACCAAAGCCAATGAAAATGTTGCTAAAACCTACAAAAAGGAACAGAGGGTCTATTCCGTCTTTACTCAGTAATAGATGATTAGGCCAAGTTTAAGCATTGCAAGATTCGATCAGTTTGACCATCCAAGACCGACCTCTACATTCTGGATATGATGATGCAAAGTTATAGACCCATATCAGTTGGATTCTCATGGACGGGCGATGCTGCAGCTATTGTCATTGCACAAGTGGAAGGTTTTCCTCCTGGGATACCTGAAACAAATGAAAGTAAACAAATTAATTTTCTTTGAAGCACCTAAACTCAGGAATAGGTCTTGGATGGCTAATGACCTAGCTTGGCTTGATATGCAGCATTTGGTTTTCATGGATGACCTGCAGAGATTTTGTTATAAGAATAAAGTAGTGTTAGAAAAGAAGAAGATAGTAAGAGTTTAGGAAATTAGGTTTCAGCCTGGAATTTATTCCAAGTCAGCATCAACCACCAACAAATGGCAGATCAAGACGATTGTCTCAATTCAACGCCATGACATGTAAAAGGGAAAGTAAATCAGAAGGAATAGAAGGAAGGAGAGGATTTTCGCAGCAACATTCAGCGCTCAGAAGATTTATTTTCATCACAGCAAAACAACTAATAACATCAGCAGCATCATAAATGTCAGAGCATCATAGGAACCCCTTAGGTATCACACAAACCGATCACCATGCAGATTTTTATCGGAGTAGTTCCAAAACAAATTGAAAAGTGTTCGGTATGCAAGAAAAAAATTCTTCGATACGAATGCAGTTTGCAGCACATCGCATACGATGAAAGTCTCCAATGCAACAACGACAACAAAATGTGTTTCTGCTATAAAAAATGGTTATTTCAAATCAAACCAAGTTGTTATTAGTAGAATGCATATCAATTCAACGACATTAAACAACAAATAAGCAGCAAGATGCTAAGAGTTCAGGATATTAGG
Organism: Lathyrus tuberosus; assembly: GCA_022829125.1. NCBI lineage: Eukaryota > Viridiplantae > Streptophyta > Magnoliopsida > Fabales > Fabaceae > Lathyrus > Lathyrus tuberosus. The sequence goes on from JALAZF010000516.1 coordinate 3,246,469, forward strand.
TTTCAGACTGGAATTTATTCCAACTCATCATCAACCACCAACAAATGGCAGATCAAGACGTTTGTCCCAATTCAATGCCATGAGATGTAAAAGGGACACTATATCAGAAGGAACAACAGGAATGAGAGGAATTTCGCAGCAACATTCAGGGCTCAGAAGATTTATTTTCATCACAGCCAACCAACAAATAACATCTGCAGCAGCATAAAATTCATAGCATCATAGCAAGGTTCATATTAGTGAAAAGGTTCCCTAATGCATGTACCAAAGCCAATGTAAATGTTGCTAAAACCTGCAAAAAGGAACAGAGCCATAAATATATTAAATAATAATACAAAACAGCAACAGAACAATGTATAGAATAACATTCTAACAACACATGTATGATAATAAATAACGGTACCTGTGAAGAAGTGAGTTTTCGACTTTTATAAAGATTAAGACCCCACATGAACTATAAGATACAAGTAATATTAAAATGCTAAATTCAATCAAAATAACAAAATGCATAAAATGTAGCAAAATGGTTCCAAAAAACACATAACATGAAGTCGATCCTAACAATAATTAAATACTTGATCATAATTTCATAACAGCCCTAGATGAAAATGTAAAATATTAAAGATCAAATCTAAAACCCCTAGCCCTCATAAAGTTACTCCAGGTAAAAGGTGCCTCATCCTCATCATCTGAATCTAAAAAACGCATCCTGGCCTGTCTTCTTCGCAACGCCTTTCGTCTTGCCCTTCTTAATCGTCTCCTGGCTTGTCTTCTACGCAGTGCAGCGGCTTCTTGTGCCTCCTCAACTTCCTCGGCCTGGAAGAGTACTTCTTGTTGAACATGGTGTATTTGTTGGACCTCGTCAACCACAGGGATTACCTGGGGAACTCGTTGGACGTGTTGAGGTTGTTGTTCATATGCCTCAGATTCATGCAGGACAACGTTATTTGAATTCATTATTTTTTTCCCTATCCTATGGTGATGGTTGTGTGATACAACAAAGAGATAGCAGGACTGTATAATGTGTAATTTGACTATTGATATTCTCATTACATTGGTAATCTACAACTTTTTAGTGGACTTGGGTCATTAATTGTTTGGTTAATTCAAAAGCCAATGTCAGTAATGATTTGTCATTGAAACCTATCAATGACATTTTATTAAATTGTCATTGAAACCTAAAGGTCAAAGTAATGATTTGCATTGGAATTAAAAACTTTTTAAAAGCACAGTAATTAAAAAGACAAACCTGCATAATTGTGAGCCTAATTCAATGCAACCTGCAACCTGATTTTTTCACAAGACTGGTGATCATGTTCATTCGTAGTCCATTGATGTTCCATTTTCATTCATTTAAAGTTGATATACTACAGAAGATAACATATAAATTATTTATCATATTGGTACCAAGTCATTTGCTAAAATTAGAATGTCAATAACTATAATCAGTAAACTAACTACACAAAATCAATATGAACTATAGAGATTACAGAGAAAATACCATCCAATCTTCAAAAGCCAATGTCAGTCATTAAATTTTGATGGTGAAGCCTATAAAAGTTAACAGAGCCTTACCAGAGTTTCCAAATCATCATCTTCCGGAGCATGCATTGAATACTAATTTCTCTGGGTTCGCATGAATATCATCAACATACCCTTAAAAGCCCCTTCGATAATGATGAAAAGAAACAGAAAATGATATCAACCGGAGACAAAAAGGCAGAGGAAACAGGGAGGCGTGTGATTCTGTAGAGAATTTCCAAATCATCATCTTCCAGAGCATGCATTGCATACTAATTTCTCAGGGTTCGCATGAATATCATCAACATACCCTTAAAAGACCCTTCGATAATGATGAAAAGAAACAGAAAATGATATCAACCGGAGAGAAAAAGGCAGAGGAAACAGGGCGGCGTGCGATTCTGTAGAGAAAGAGGGTGGCGAGCGATTGTGTGGAGAAAGAGGGTGGCGGCCGAGTAGGGTTTGGGTTAGGGTTTAGTGGCGGGAGAGAGAGAGAGAGATAGAAAAGTTGAAATTGTGTGGATTAGGGTTTGTTTGGATGGATTAGGTAATTTGAAAATGTGGACCAATGACAGTCTAACAAATGGCACAATTTGTGGGAAAGTAAGTTAGGATGGGTGATGAATTGTCTAGTTACAATGATGCCCTTAGTTTAGTATAAAGATTTTGAAGTGAAAGAGCACAAATGGAAAGTCAATGAACTTGTTTGTAATTGCTTTATAGTAGATGATGCCCTTAGTTTAGTATAAAGATTTTGAAGTGAAAGGGCACAAATGAAAAGTCAATGAACTTGTTTGTAATTGCTTTATAGTAGACTTCTCAATCAGGTAAAAAAGTTTTCCAACCGTAAATCTGAATGCCACTCCATAAAAAAAGCCACTAACTCATACAAATTATCATAGGATAACAAATGATTATTAAATATAAAAAGCTTGGGACCCCACAATTGAATGACATACTTCAGAATAATATAACAGTGGTAATAAACACCCATTGGGAGTGCCCATTGAGAGACCTTAGTGATCCTACCACCCATCAAAGATCACTATACAATTAATCGTGCTAGCAGCCCCACCATTGGATTTAAATTAACTGAACTATCTCCAAAGTAGATGTAAATCTATAAAATCCATCTGAGATATAAAGTTCAAAAAGTCCAAACAGTCTGATCTACTTGAAGCATTGGAAAAAAATCTCACATCAACCCTGTAATCAAAAAAGCAAGTAAGTCGCCTTGAATCCACCAAACAACTCTTCCAAAACTAGCTTTTATGGAATTCAAGTCAGCCCATATTATATGTTCTTTTTGTCATCCAAATTTCTTCTCTTGACATCATTGACATGTTTGTGACTTACTGCACCAAATACTCTAAAATAGTGCACACTAGACTTCTTGCAAATCCAAACCTCCTCACGAACTTTGTTCATAAATCTTCTAGATTGACATTTTCTAACACATATACTGCAATGATAAGTACTTCACCTATATATAGTTTGAGCATAATTCTTTGCTTTACCAAACATAAGCCTATATCCAATTTAAAATAACCAAATATAAACATCAACCTCCATTAAACTCCACCATCTAGAAAATTCATGTCAACCAAATCATGTCATGGTAAAAATTTCTCAAATATTCATGTCATGGTAAAAATTTCTCAAAAAATTTCCCAACTTTCAAACAAAAAAAATATTGTCTACGTAATTGCCGTCTCCTCTGTTTTAATATTGTGTTCCAATTATATTGGCGACATTGTATTATCTTAATTTAATTCACATTTCCTACGGATTTTTATGCAAATTTTCCTATGAATTTAGCTACAATAGAATTCATATCTAAATCCACTGGAAACTCTGCAGAAAAGATCTGCATAAAATGTCAAAAAATTTGCTCGAAATGTGAATAAAATTAAAATAATACGGTATCGATTGGCTCGCCCTGTTAAAACATAGGAGGAGGCGCCAATTGCTTTGATAACATCCTTTTTATTTTTAAAGTTGGGTACTTTGAAATTTGTGTTAAAAACTTAAATATTGTGGTATATTTTTTTTTTTGGAAAAGTTGATTAGATGGATAAAAAATTCGCATCTTCATATTATGATTAATTTTTATGATCGATAAATAGACTATTTTATGATTTTTTTTCTTTTATTTTTAATAACTTTTTTGAATAACTTATATAAAATTGAACTAACCTTATAATAATAGGTATTTATTTTATGGCCGAGATTTCTTTCTACCAATCTCCAAGATTATATTATATATCAATTTCTTGATATATGTATATCATTGTTTGGTAACAAATTGTTTAATTTGTGTCTACAGAACTATTGACAGTGTGATATATATCTAAGGTAAAGGGAAACTGAAATCTTTTGTTGGTAATCCCAAGACAATTCTAGATGCAGTAAGTGTATTTGTAATATTTTGATTTTTTACTATCAATCTGATTTTAGTGTAAATCGATTTTGTAAAATTAAGTTTGATTAAAAGCCGGTTAAAATAAAATGATTTATATTTTAATACAAGTAAAATGAGTTGAATAACATTTTTTTATATAAAAGTTTAGCTTTTATTAAAAAACTTTAAAAAGTAAGTATAATCAATTATGAAAATATTAATCAATTATATTTTATTCTAAAAAAGACTTCAATGTTTTTTTTTACTTTGAGGGTATTGGAGGAAGATACTTACAAACACTCTGATTTCTAAGTTGGTGATTATCAAATGTGAAAGGTTAAAAGTTTAAGAAATTTGTATGTATCTTGAGTTGGCATTTGTGTCCCTTATATAGGGATTTCACTAGGATATCTAAATACCTATGATTGTTGGTCCAATAATCACCATTCATACAGACAGCTAGCAGAATATAATTTATTATGTCATATAACATATATTTTTCAATCATTTTCTTAGACTAGGTTCTTTCTTAGGGCGGGTACATGTTTGTTCTTGATGTCCTAGAACATTCTTTTAGATAGATATTATGAGAGTGATATTTCAACCTTTGATGTCATCGTAGAATACCATCATAAAATCTCTTAGTTTATTGGACATCATATTCTTAGGCCTCATTCATTCTCAGGCCAAGATACAAGGTTTGGACTAGGTAGGAATATTTCCTACCCCACTCATCCCCATGCCCTAAACTTAGTGTGATGTACCCACAATGTTGCTTATAATCATACACCATCCTTGCCAACACCCTTGTGGCTTAGAGCTTTATAGCTTCTATCAAATCATGATTGCCCCCTATCTCGTTCTAATAAGCAGAGTGAACTCGACCTACTGCAGTTTATCTGATATCTTTTAGTTTTGGAAATTGGTTACCTTTTTCACATGTATTTTTGAGTTGCCTGTCATTGTAGGTTTAGTTTTTTTAGAAAAATCTAAAAGGTGGAGTTTCCATATGGAGTGCAGGTTAATTTGGGATATTCTCCTCCCTGACTTTTTTTCTATAGCATGATGTATATTGATCACTTCACTATAGTTCGTAGGTTTATGGAGCCCTATTTCTTAGGTGTTGGGTGTAATAATTGCAACAAGGAAAAATGCATCTATACATAGGCTTTCTTGTGTCAGGTGTTGATTGATAATCATCATTTTGTGTCAGAATATCTTTTATAAATACCACTTCCTTTGTTTGCTCTCAAATTCCCGCTTTCTCTGCGTTGTTTGCTCTTGTAGTTACATTGTCTTCTTGCCTCCACTGGCTATGGTGAAGTTTTTTTCTTTTGTTTCCTTATTTACTCTGTGGAGTATATTTTACATTTTCTTCATACTTTCCAAATTTTTAGATAATTACTTCATTCTGGTGATGTTTTTTTTAAGGATTGGAATTTTAGGGTTTCTGGTTAAAATTTGCATGGAACTATAATTTGTCAGGTTTTAACTATATGATTCCACTTTTTTTTTTAATTTGATGGGTTGGAGTGTATGATTTATAACGTGAAGACCTCAAAGGTATAGTTTTTTAGAGGTCACATATGTGAAAACTTCCAGCATACATAGTTTTTTGAGGAATGTTGTTCTAACATACCTTTGAGCCATTTCCTTTACACAAATTTCCAATGTATGATATCACTTGTAGGGATTATAGATTTCATTTGCCTTTTTACCTCATTTGAGGTTCATTTGTTGCCGCGTTTGATATTTTCTTCTGCTATTTTCCCTCCTTCTTGGAACTATATCCAATATTTCCAACATTTATATGCTCATCTTTAGATAAGAACTCGGACCACATTATTTCATGAAATATTTCAAATCAATTCTCTAGCAATATGTCTGGTTTAGTTACATTTTCTTCATCATTCCCTATCTTCAAACCTTTACCCTTGCCTATTGAGGAATTTTGTTATCATCTTGTGGTTTTCTACTAGGTGTCTTAGTCTACACATAAATTAATATACCTCGTGGATTGCTCTTGCTATCCTTACTTCATTAATTGTTGGTATAATATTACTTCATGTAGCATCCAAAGGAGTTTTGCTTTGGTCCCGAGAAATTAAACAAAGGGGATCTGGATTCGATTTATAAAATTAGTGGTTATTTTGATTCTTTTTTTTAATACTCTAATTTCATTCCTTAGGTCATGTAAATGACCAAATTCCAAATGATACATAGTACTTTCATATGAACCACAATATAATTACATAGGTTATATGAAAGTAGATAAAAGAAGTTCCCAAGCAGAAAACAAAACCAAACAATCAGGAGAAAAAGAATAGGAGAAACTGCTCCTGAAAGACCTAAATCTTGAAACCAGTTGTAACTTACAACTACCACCTCCCTTCACAATACATTTGATTATGACTGTAGAAATGAAACTGCACCACTGCAGAACAACAATTAAACCAAAAACTAAGAATATCAAATGAAATCCAAGGGTAATTTGTGCCAGTCGTAGAAGCTGCCAACAACCTCCTTCTTTAACTTCCTCATCTTCCAATTCCAAGAAAACAGTTGGATGTCCTGTAACAGTCTCTTTGAATCAGCCAGTGCATCCTTAAAAATGATTTCATTTCTTGTTTTCCAAATACACCAACAGGATGTCAACCATAAGAATGCAATTGAAGAACCTATCCCATCGGCTTTGGCCCAAGCTAAAAACATGTCGATACAACTAAAGCCTCGTGGAAGATTAACTCTAATTCAAGCTTCAAGACCCCTCCACATATATTTGTTTTTACCACAACCGATAATGATATGATTGATGTCCTCAATCTCCTTGAAACAGAAGACACACGATGATTGATAAGGGTCTGTGATGATGCCCCTTTTGATGAGGTTTCCACGCGTAGGAAGCCTGTCCAACAGGAGTCTCCAGCCAAAAATCAAGATTTTAAGGGGAATTTATATCTTCCACAGGTAGTCTAGGGCCTCCTTTAAGTTGCTGTCCAAAATAACCTCATCCCCTCTTTGATTCCATTGTTTATAACATTCATTAACACTGAAGGAATTGTCAGTATTCCTAGGCCACAAAACCACATCCTCCTCCTGGCTGTGTAGTCTAACCTCTTCTAAAACTTGTTGTAATTCCCTAACTAAATCATCGTCTTCTCCAGGCAGAACCACATTCCTACCAATGATATCCCACCTCCAAATATTATCAAACCAGCAGCCACAGTCCATCACCAAAATATCTTGATTTGGAGATGAGCTGAATAAGGAGGGAAACTGGATAAACAAGGCATTACCACCAGTCCATCTTAACTACCAAAATAGGGTATTTCCTCCATTACCAACTTTCCAACACAACTTGCTAAAAATGCCTTGATTATTAGAATGCATAGCAAGATGAGCCAAATCATTCCACCAGCTTGGCCTAAGATTAGAAGACATCTCAGTTTGATTAAGGAACAAACTAGAGAAATCACCCTTGTATCTAGCCTTAATGAGACCTGACCATATTGCCTCTTTTCATAAGAAATTATCCAAAGCCATTTGTTCACTAAAGCTCTATTAAATATACCAATATCTTTAACACCTAAACCACCTTGAGCTCTAGGTTTACAAATTGAAGACCATTTCACCCAAGCTATACTCTCCTTTTCCCCATTTCCATCCCATAAGAACCTTCTCTGAATTCTTTAAATTTCCTTAAGTACACTAAAAGAGCTAAATAAAAAGCAAGATAGTGAATTGGCAGGTTATCTAGAACAGAGTTAATTAAAGTAACTCTCCCTCCAATGGACATCATTCTCCCCCTCCATGAGGCTAATTTATTCTTTATTGATGAGATAACTAGTTTCCAAAAATCAACTGATTTATGCCTGCCTCCAACAGATAGACCTAAGAACTTGAAAGGGAACTTTCCAACTCTACAGTTCAGAAAAGTTGAAGCAGCTGCAATTCTATAATCCTCTAATCCAAAGCCCATAAGACTGCTTTTGCTGTAGTTGATTTTCAGGCCAGACAGTGCCTCAAAACCTCTTAAAACAGATTTTATACCCCAAATGTTTTCCCAAGAATCATCAAATATAATTAGTATATCATCAGCAAATTGAAAGAGGGAAATAGTAGTGTCACCCTCAATCTTAATACCCTTCAACAGACCACTCAATTCAGCTTTCTTAAATAACAAAGCCAAACATTTGATTCTTTTATCGGAAAATTTATTTTACGCATTATTGGTTCTTTATAATTGATTTCCACTGTGAGGGATAAGGCTTCACTTAAGCCTAGTATTTTTTAGTGTCATGATTTGGGGTGTTGTTATCCCCCCTTTTTCAATTTATTCGTTTTGGTACAACGAACAACAAGTGGGATACATCTCTATGGTCATATTTTGCGTGAAATTGTTTTATGGGTTCTAATCATTCTAATACACTTTTCGATTAGTCATTTATTTATTGAAATATGGGAACCCTATCAGGAGAAACTCAATATCGAGGAATTGTATAACATCTTAAGCGGACCAATCATGACTTTCTCTTAATTACTGAGAAGAATTTGGATGTCAATCCTTCTAATGGCAGGACTATTTCAGGTTTCTTGCCTCATTTACCATGAATCTTCCTTTTTATTCTTCCATGATACATGCTTTGGTTTTCGAGGTACACTCACCGTACGTTGCAAACGTGGGGCCTCTAGGCTTAAATATGTGTTAGCCAAAACATCTCCAAGACAAAACAACTAAAAATGGAGGAATAGAAAATTTTAAAAAAATAAAAAAATATGAAGATTAAAGATGATTTAAGTCAAATAATAAAAAATAAAAAATATAGAGATTATCAACAACTTATTTATATTAATATATTATAAGAAAATATAAAGAAATGTTACCGGCGGAGATTGGCTTTTGGACCAATATCTCTCATCTATCTAACATAACTAACACATAACATTTGAAAATAAAATATTAAAAATAAATCAAATTTAATTTTTAAAAGTAATTTCAATAGCTACAACAAAAATATTTAGTTATTCGAATTTATCTTTGATTTTCCTTAAAAAAAAGTTTTAAGTTTTTCTTTTAAAATGGCTTAAACCAATTCATTTGAAGTTAGATTGCATATATTTATAATACAATTTTTTATTATTAGTGCATAAAATTTAATACTTTAACATTTGTAAGTAAGTGTGAATATACCTTACACCTTCAATCCAACCAGGAAAGGGATCCTTGATAGTACTGGTTACCATTGTAGGGCGTATAATGATCAATGGTACATTATCTTTATGATGCACTAAAAGCATCTCTCCCATTGCTTTTGTGAATACATATGTGTTTGGCCATCCATGCAAATTTGCTCTATTTTTTCAGTATATATAATTTAAATCAAATCACAAAAAATATATATTAGATATGTAAGCTGATAACCAATCAAGATGAAAGAATTTAATGAAAGAATAAAAGCACAATTAATCATTCAATTCCTTAATTTAATTTAATTTAATGTCTTTTTATAGTCTCTTAACTAAAAAATGTTATAAGTTAGTCCTTACTTTTATTTTTGTTACTCTATTTAATTTCTTCTGTTAATTTCTTACAGAAAAAATTAAATTCCGATAACATGGCTTGACAACAAGATCATTGATATAAATTTGAGTCAGTATATGTAGTAAAAAGATTGATATATTTTTAATCTGTGGGAAGGGCCGGCCCTAGGGGTAGGCCACCAAGTCTACCACCTAGGCCCTCAGATTTTATTTTATACTTTTATGATTTTAATTAATTAATTTTTTTATATAAAAAATTAACATTTTAAATCATTTTATATGTCAATTAAATAACAATATCTATTAAGAATTGATTTTGAGTGAAGTAACAACTAGTTTTTTTCGCCGAGGATTATATTGAATTTGCCAAGGATTTTTTGCTGCCAATGACTACTCTGCTAGGGCAAAGTGGTGATTCCATTGCATCTAATAAGGATGAAGATAATCTAAAAGCCAGAAATACAAAAAAAAAAAGTGAAAGAATTTGGAGGGAGAGAAATTATAGGGGGAGCCGGATCCGAGTACTACAAGAATGTGGTGGTGGGGCAACCAACAGTATCCTACAAAGCAATGATGGTAGGAAGGAATGATAGCATGAATATGGATAAGGAAGATGTTGATAAAGAGGAGGATATGGTGATGACAATTTTGGACCTGGAAAATCTGAAGATAGATGAACATTTAGAAGGAAAATATGAATGCCCAAAATTTATATTTTCTGATCATAAGGAGAGGAGAATTCATAGACCATGAAAAAGAGGTGTGATAGTGAAACTGCTGGAAAGAAGAATCAGATACAAAGCTTTGGAAACAAGATTGAAACAAATGTGGGTTAAGAAAGGTGTGATCAATATAATAGATTTGAGTAATGACTATTTTTTAGTCATATTCTCCAATGATGAATACCACAATATGCGCTTGCAAATGGACCCTGGTTAATTTATGATCATTACCTAACAGTGAAAAAATAGAGTCCGGAGTTTCATCCAGGAAGTGACACGATCGAGAATGTAGCTGTTTGGGTAAGGATTGTTAGTTTACCGATTGAGTACTATGATACTAAGATTTTGACGTTCAAAGGTAACAGGATTGATAAGACAATTAAAGTAGACAAAAATACGTTATCACATGAACGAGGAAAGTATGTGAGATTGTGTGTCGAAGTTAACCTTGCTAAACCATTATTAGCGATGTTCTCGATTAAGGAGAGGAAGTATAGAGTTGAGTATAATAGATTACATCTTTTGTGCACAAATTGTGGAAGGTTTTGGCAATTATAAGGAAGGGTATTTGGAGAAACAACAACAAGAGGTAGAAAAAAGTCAGTTAGGGCCAAATAAGGTTCAAAATGGTGGAGTTGTGATGAAACAGAAAAAGGTATAGGCAAATGGCCCATGGTCTGTGGTGCAAAAAAACAAAAGAAATAGGAAGTCTGCAGGAAATAGTGGAGGCGGAGTGAACCAGGTGGTGGTGGGAGGAATGAGTGGTGGAGGCCAAGGCAAAGCTCAGGTGAAATTTAATGCAGGGAGAGAAAAATCTGGATCGCTTTTTATTGTGCTTAATGAGGAAAATAATAACAAAGACAAGGAGAATAATGTGCATAATGATCAAATAATAGAGAATGAAATCAACATGTTAAGTGGCCGACCAAAAGTTAAAGGAGATTGGACAAATTCAATAAAGGTGGGTCAGTGTTGGCCAATGGAAATAAAGACAATGGAGCAATTAATGTTAATCAAAATATTGTTGGGGACACACAGGTGACAAGTGGGCAACAAAACTGCGAAATTTCGGATTGTTCAAATCAGAGAAAAAACGTGAAGAGATTAGGAAAAGTATGAGAGATAAGAAAGTTGTAGGGGTAAAAAAAACAGCCTTAAAAAATGCAAGGATACAAAAATCGGGAGTGGACCAGCTGGAAAAAATAGTAGGAGAAGAAAATGTTGATGAGTGGATTGTTAGATTGGCAGGTGTAATAATTTCAGAGGGGACAAAGAATAATGTATCTAAAGGGAATAAAAAAGAGGAAAATGAAGGGAATGTAGTTGAAATGGGTGGGGGTGAGAAGGTATTTGAACCAAATGTACCAAGGCCATCTGATGGAATGCAGTTGGGGGAATGCGTAAAAACTAACACCAAAAGCATGCTTGAAACATGTTATCAGAGAAGTGGACAAGAGGAAGGTACATCGAAGGATGGTGCAATACCACACAAGTAACTTTTGGGTAAAACAAAAGATCATGTTGTGGAATTGTAGGTGTAGCGGCAAAATCGTGAGTGTAAGTTATTGATTAACTTAACTCAAAAAGCAAGAGTCGCCACCGCACTTTTATTTTATCCAAAATGGAAAGGAAAAAGAGCGAACAAAACCTATACAAGCTCTACAACAAGAGCAAGTGAAGAGAGTCCAGGTAAGGGGGGTTGGTTACGCAATGGGAAGGTGTTAGCACCCAAAACGTCTATAGTACTCTATAGGAACCCTTTGAAATATCTACCGCTTTTGGTCTGAAAAAGTTTGCTTGAAAAGTGATTGAGGAGATGAGAAGAGAAATTGTTTTTTAAGATTTTTGTGTTTGGAGAGACTTGTCGTCTCATGCCTGCGTACCCACGATGTGCAATGTAGGATCAAAACCCCATAGTTCGTGGTACAAAGAATGAAATTTGTTTATTTTGGTTGATTTTAAATGTAAAGACAAGTCGTCATTTCCAAGCGAATAATTCCGCTTAAAGAAATGACTCGTGTCTAAACTTATGAAAAAGTTTAAAGGAAAAGTGCACAAGGGCACAAAAGAGGTTTAAATGAGTTTGGTGTTTTTTAAGTCTTTTGAAAAAGGTGTGAATATGCTTATGTAGTTTAGCATTTGTTAAGAAATGAAAGGAAAAGAGTAAAATCACTTGACAAAGTCAAGGTTTGATTATGAAAGAGATTCAAGTTTTGAAAGCAAGAAGGTTTTGAAAAAGAGAGAAAGATTTGAAAATTGAAGAATGAGGAGGAGAAGAAGTGACGATCCTAAAGCATAAAGTAAGAGCTAAGGATAAGAATAGCCTAACCACACAAGTAAGCTCCATAGTCTTCGAACGATAATTCCAAAGCAAAGGGAGAAAGGTCCTAAGTCTAAGTCCAAGGTTCCAAGAATTGCATTGGATGTCCAAGGACTAAGTTCAAGGATTCAAGAATAGCATTGAAGTCCAAGGTCTAGGTGCAAAACTCCATGTCCATTGCAAAGGATAGTAATCATAGTCCAAGATTAGAAGCACAAGTTTTTTAGAGGTTTTGGCCTTTATTAATGTTTTTGGTCCAAGTGGACAAAGATAAAAAGGCATAAGCATAAACATGTGTCCAACGGACAAAGGAAAAATTGCGGAAGCATAAACATATGTCCAACGGACAAAGGAAAAATTGCGGAAGAATAAACATGATATGAAATGATAAAAATGAAGCATAAAAGTAAAAGAGATAAGGAGCGAGAAGGAATTGTAAATGATTAGTACAATAGTAATGTTAGTAAGTTAGTGATTAGTTGTTAGAGTTAGTGATCAATAATAATTGAATAATTGCACTTAGGTCAAGGTTAATGAGAACTCATTAGAGGATTGATAAGACCAAAGCCTCCTAACAACAAGTCTCATAAGTGTTGAACCAAAAGACAAATAATCAATAATGTTTGATAGTTTTCCGATGCGGGACAAATATTGCGCTATGTTAAGCAATCGCCGAGTAATTTACGGAGTAATTACCCTACAATTAGGCCGGTCAATAGCTCTTTGTGCTAACGTATGCTAGATAAACGATATGTAGATCGTCATCCGAAAGCAATACCGCACGAAAAGAAAAGTGGTAGCGATCTCGTCTCGATCGAAATTCAACAAAAGAATTCCAAGATCTTTTAGACTTTCATCGATCAAAAGAAAAGAGAAATAGATGAAGAGAACACCAAATTAAACCACACAAATATGTGATCTAAGGCTAATAACAAAAGGAATAGGAAGAAAATGGAAAAGGAACCAAAACAACCCCAAAAACAAGCTAAAACATGCATTCTGTTTCGAAGTAACCGGTTACAGCATAACTGCTAACCGGTTACTTAGTTCAAAATAAGTGCAGTTTTTCAAAATTTACACAGTGTAACCGGTTACAGCATAACTGCTAACCGGTTACACAACACCAGAATGCAGAAAAATGTGCAAAATTCAGCATGATCCCTTTCCAAAACTTTTTACAAACACCTTATGATCATGGAACTGAAATTGCACGAAATTTAAAGTAAAATAACAGCGAAAACCAGCAATTAAACACAATTACAAGATCCAAAGGATCAAGTAACAAGGATCTCCAAAGATCTACATTATGGAAGATGAAGATGAAGCTTCAACAATGGTGAAAGATGAATTACCACTTCAAATCTGAAAATTCCTTCAAATTGCTTCAAGATCTACACTCCAAAGCCTTGATCTACTGTAATTGATGAACAAAAACAGGAATGGATGAAGGTTTAGCTCAAAGTTGAACAAGATTCAATGTGAATTCTTGTTAACTTTCAAAGAAAGAAATGTGAGCTTTGGTGAATTTTGTGGTTGGGGAGAGAATTTGCAAGAGATTTTTTGGCTATCAAAAGCTTCAAGAGAAATTTTAGCAAGGTGAATTTGGCTATCAAAAGCTTGTGAAATGAGTGAAATGAAGCCTCTATTTAAAGAGTTTAGGTTTGGGAATTTGGTGGTTTGGAATTAGGCTTGGAATTTGAAAATTAGGATTGGAATTCAAATTTGGAGGGAATTATCAAAAGAGTGGTGATTAGTGGAGGTGTATGGTAGGAAATGATCAAAGTGATGTAGGGAATTAAAATGAGATGGTATGGAATATTCCAAAATGTGATCAAAATTGGTGCCAAATGCTGAAATTTGAATTTGCTGCCATTTTTCAAAATTTCACGATGGTAACCGGTTATAGCATAACTGTTAACCGGTTACTCAGTACAAAATTTGTGAAAAATGAGCATTTTGCTGCTGTTGTGGTTCCGGCTCGATTCTTTTGCCCGTCAAAGAAGGCATGGAAATAAACACATGAACCTTGGAGTCTCTTGAATAATAATCAATTAAATCTTGGAAACTCTTGATCAGACGAATTTTGAATTGTTTGCAGATCAACTTTGACTTTGTCAGGTGAAATTCAATCGAGCTGTGGGACTGCTATTTTGGCATTTTTTACCTGTTCTTCCCCTGAAAATATTAGTGAAAGAAAACAAAATATTTGTTGGATTTTGATTAATGGTTAGTAAAATATAAACAAATAAAGCAATAAAGTGAATAAGAAAACAAACAGATGATTAGTGAACCCTGCAAGGCATAAACCCAAAGATAAGGGGGACGAGGGAATCAATGTGTGATCTTGTTTGTGGTATGAAATGCAAATGAGATGTGCGAAATCTTAGGGGTAAAAATTAGGGTCTTACAGCTGCCCCTATTTAAGTTTCTTCTATCGGGAGATATGAAGATACTTAAATACAAATAGCTACATTTTTAAGCCCTAAGATGCCACAAGATGATATGAATACACTATGTATCAATGTTCCCTAGTGTGAAACTCTTCTAACAAATGGTATCAGAGCCTGTTTCCTAGTCCTACACTATGTATCAATGTTCCCTAGTGTGAAACTCTCCTAACATGGTATCATGAGCCTTGGGTTCGAGAAAAGGGACCGAATTACTTGTATCGAAATGCCCAGGAAGTGGTGTTCCGTTGAAATCGAAACGCCCAAGGAAGAGGTGTATTCGAAATACCTAATAAGAGGTGCCTTGAAAAAGGTGTCAACGGCGGTACAAGTATAAAAACAAGGGGGAACATTGTGGACTCACACTTGAGGGGGAGTATTGGAATAATATAAGCAAGTGTGAGTAAGAGGGGAAATAGTCCCACATTGGATAGGAATATGGTGACTTGAGCATTTATAAGTGGGTGAACCCACTCACCTATCACCTTAAGGTTTTGGGTGAGTATGTGGTGTGTCTCTCACAAAGGTGCCTAGTCCTACACTATGTATCAATGTTCCCTAGTGTGAAACTCCTCTAACAAATATATCACCACGGTTCCGATTGTTGACTGTGGTGGTATCCTTCATTCATTTTATCGCAGCTAACTAGCTTGTCTCTTTAGTAGCCATTATTTGTAGTGATACGATACAAAACACCATTTCAACCCTAACGTTCAGTGTTAAGAAAAGAAACACCATATTAACCCTAACATTCATCTTTTTTCATCCGTTATTCATCGGTTCATTGTTTACCATTCGTTGTTCATTTTAAACCCGTAGTCATCGCGAGGAGAAAGACAACAGACCAACGCCAACACTAACACCATCGTCATCGTCAAGGAGGAATACAACAACAACACTATTTGTTTCAACCCAAATATTCAACTTAACTTAGTCATCACATTTACGGTACGCAAATTTTTTTTCCCATGCACTACAGTAAACTTCAGTTTCCATTGTTATTGATGTTGTTGTTCTTGTTGTTTTTCTGGTTGTTGTTGAATGTGTGTAATAACACTTGATTAATATTTTATGTTGTTG